>PVJD01020016.1:0-10413 GCA_004026545.1 Mormoops blainvillei
CCGTGGGTGGGGTGGGGGTGGGGGGCGGCTTGCGGTTGTCTTGCTGTCCCTGAGAGCCTCCTGGTGAAAAACTCTCCAGAGGAAACTTTTGTTTTTGTCCCCAGCACCTAGCCTAGGGCCTGGCCCTTATGTGGGTGCTTAATAAAGATATGTTGTAAAATTCGGCCATATAAAGTCATAAAATTGTGTAACCAGCTTACCAGAATGTGCTGCACTTGTGTGCTTAGTATTGTCTACTGAATTGTGGTTTCCTAAAAGGCAAATATGACATTTATTCATTTCCGTATCCTTAATAATTGACATATGGCTTGGAGCTCAGTAGATGTCTAATTAATTAATGAATGAAAGAATGCTCAGTTATGGAGAATCTATATGATAGTTCTTGATATGGGGTAAAAAGGGGAGTAGTTACAGGGAGAAAGAATTCAAACCAAATTGTTAAAATCAAGCTTTAAATGAGAATGGTAAAGTTAAATGTGTATTTTTTTAAAAAATTGAATTGTTAAGGACACTTTTATTAGACTAGTGCTTATTATTTTAAAATTCAAGCTAAAACCAAAAGTGCAAAGAATAAAGTAATCACTGCATCCAAATTGCCTGAGTCCAAAAGTAACCATGATTAAAATTTGGTTGCTATCATTCCAGGCATCTTTTAACACATAGGTTCATGAACAATATTTTAAAATATTAAACTGATCCATTCTAATTCTCTTAACTGGTTCCCAGCAGCCTTCCATCATCAAAGTTGTTGAGTTAGAAGGTTTATTGCTCCTGGGAAATTACAGATACCAACTAGAACAAGGAGATGGATCACAACTGATCTCCTTGACCTCTTACTTTTGTAAAAATATTCATGAAATTGCCAGGAGAGAAAAAGATTTTTAAGCCATACCATCTGCCCCTTTAACATCAGTGCTAGATAACAGAGCTTCTTCCTTAGCACAGAGGGAAACTCTCCTTCCTGCGATGGTCGTGCCAGGAGGCTGGCTACCCTAGGAAGAGGATGTTAGAAGGCGGATGTGCTACAGAGGAAAAGGAAGCTCTCAAACCTGCCCAGTTCTGACCCCAGAAATTGCAGAAAAAGAAGGATCAGAGAGGGATTGAGGTCAGACACAAGGTTCTGGTTTTCAGCCTGACTCAGAACAAAAGTCATGTGCACAGGAGAAGGTTTAGAATGTCTAGATAGCTGGGAAGAGTCCAGGAACTCGAGACCTTCCGCACCCATCCTGCAAGGAAGTCATTGGTCTCTGGAGCAGCCCTGCATGCCCCTCCCTCCAAAAGAGCACATGGCAATAGTGCAGGGCATTGGTGGGGTCTGGGTAGATAGTTCAACCTGAGGCAGCATTCCTCACTCGCCACAGCTTGTGTGTGTGTGTGTGTGTGTGTGTGTGTGTGTGTGTGTGTGTGGCCTATAGGCGGCCCAGGAGTTCCTGCCTGTCTGAGAGTAAGAATGTAGAGGGATCAGTGGGGTCTGAAGACAGGCAGAAGCCTGCTTGTGTGACCTGGGTCATAAATGCCAGGAGTGGAGGCCTCAGAGGCAACTGGTCCAGGAAAGAGTCTACAACAGCCAGTTCAAAGCAGGGATCTAGGTGATCTGAGAGTTGAGCATGGATTTGAGCACTTTGTCTACCCACCCCCACCACACCACCACTGAGGCCACCATGAGTTCATATAATCCACGTTACCCTATAAAGACAGATTCTGCCTTTGAGAGAAACAAGGAGAAAAAGAGGAAACCTGAGAGACTGAGAATTTACCTAAAGGAACTCCTTGAATCACTTCATTCTATTAAGCTTACCAGAGTGGGGTACAATTTATACCCCTCCTTCCTTGTGTTTCACCCAGCACAACAACCATTACTATATAGCTGAAGGAGGTTATAAGCAGTATCAGAACATTTTTTTTTTAAAGATGGTGTCTTTTCTTTGTACAGATGAGTGTAGTAAATTTATAGCTCTGTTATACAGATACAGAGATAGAACTACTGAGAGATAAATATAAGCAGTTGTATCAACATGTGACCATATTATACATATTCATTAGGATTCAGTTGTACATAGGAGAAACACTTGCAGTTTAAACAGGTAGGGAGTTGGGTGCGAATATAATTATGGAAGTACAGAGGGGAGCAGGCTTCAGGTTTGGGCCTGTAGAAATGACCTGCAGAGCCCTGGCGGGTATAGCTCAGTGGATTGGGTGTTGTTGGCCTGCGAACCAAAGGGTTGCAGGTTCAATTCCCCAGTCAGGGCACATGCCTGGGTTGCAGACCAGGTGCCCAGTAGGGGGCGCACGAGAGGCAACCACACATTGAGATTTCTCTCCCTCTCTTTCGCTCTCTCTTCCTGTCAAAAAATAAAATAAACACGATCTTTAAAAAAAAAAAAGGAAAGAAATGACCTACAGAACCTTTCATAACTGACACGTCAGGCAGTGTTTACTTCTGCCACAATCAGGAAGCCGGAGAATCAGGAAGCGACTGTCCAAAATTCAAGTTCCAGGATTATACTACTTGTGGTAGACTGAAAAATTCCACCCCCACCCCCTAAAGATACTATCTTACATGGAAACCGGGTCTTTGCAGATGTGATTAAGTTGGGGATCTTGAGATAAGATTATACTGGATTATCAGGGTGGACCCTAAAGTCATTCACAAGGGCCCTTATAAAGGGAGGCAAGGGAGAGTTAATGCATACAGAAAAGGAGAAGGTGATTGAAGGTGGAGGCCGAGACCAAAGTGATAGGTCCACAAGCCAAGGAATGGTGGCAGCTTCCAGAATATGGTAGAGGCAAGAAACAGATTTTCTCTGAGAACCTTTGGAGAACACTCCCATTCCCATTCCTGAAGAACAGGAGGTCACAATAGACTGAAACTGGAAGAGATGTTAAGTAATCCATTGTATGTTCCCTACTATCCGTGATATTTTTAGTAAGCGTTTGAGTCATATTTCATATGACTCAAAAAAAGAAATTGAAACGAGGAGGAAAGTGTAGAACTTCAGATTAATATATTTTCACCACTCAAGATAGTGTTTCTTGCAAGAATCACCCATGATTAAAAAGAAAAGATTATTACAAACAAAACAAAATGTAATAGGTTACAGTGTTTCTAAACAACTGTTTCATTTTTAGACAAGATATTTTGACTTTCTAGTGTATATTTATAGCTTGTTCCCAACCCCCCTCCTAATACTGCCAAATTCTGATTAGGTTAATTTTATATCGTCAAGGTTTTAACATTTACATTCACTTTTATAACATAAATTCCATAGGATTCAGTGCTAATGTCTGATTCTTGTACCTTGGCCTGTCCATTTTTGACTTCTTTATTTTGATTCATCCCTTACCTGCCTGCATTTCAACTTTATCAACAGGCTATTGTTTCAAGAAGGATCCATGGTGATATATACCACATTCTTGCATGTTTGAGACTATACACCCAGAGCCTTTACTCTTATCTCAGTTAAATTCTTAGATCACAAGTCTTTTCCCTCAGAACAGGGCAAACATTGTTTTATTGTTGCCAAGCATTGAGCACTGTGCCAATTTTTTTTTAAACTACAGTTTACCCAATCCCCTGGCTAACTTGACTTTATTCTTAAGACTTTAAAAAAATTCTAGCAATAAGTTATATTTTTCTCCTTGTTTTGTTGCTACTAGTGAAGCTTGTTTGTATGTTTATTTGATAGTTGGTTATTTTTTGTTTGTTTGAAAGCAGATTTTATTATTTGCATGTAATTGCGTATTAATCTCAGAACCAGTTCTTCCTGCCAGCTTTACCTGAAACTCTTTAAGAGTTAGTGTTAGAAGCTCCATTTGGTAAGTGACCCTATTGGTCCTAAATATTGAAGACACACAAAGCCAGAATGTCCCTGCCGGCTGGTTCTATCTGCCTGAGCAGAATATACTCATGTTGCAAGTAGCGATCTGAGAAGTGGACCTTCATATACTTGAAAATGGCTCTTCTAGTCCATCTTCTCGGGTCCAAGATAAGTATTCCCAGAACATTTCCACACCTTTTGCAGCCTTCATTGGACTTCTCTTTATCCTACCCATCGGAAAACGCGACTCCCAGAACGAACACTACAGATATGACAACAAACACTGAGGGTCCCAGCAGACCTGCGCCTTCCTTTGTTTGGGACCCTCTAAGTCTGCGGCTCAAGTTCATGTTATTCTTAATTCATGATGAATTTGTCTTTAATGAAAACCTCTAAGACTTTTTACATGTGCCACTGTTAGCCCATATCTCTCCCCCTTTCTGTTTGTGTAGCTGCTTTTTTGCTGTTGTTTTTGTTTTAGACCTTCGGTTATTCATTCTGTTTACATTATTTTAAATCTGCTCTATCGTTTTAAACTGTTTGTCTTTTGGATAATAATTTTATTATCTGATGCATTAGCTACACTGAAAGTACATGTCTTAAGACTGTCACCAATGTCCTCATCTGGCTATAGCAAGTTTTTTGGAATCCATTAGGCATGGGTTTAAGTCTTTGCTTCCCTACTTACGAGGTATATGACATTGAACAAGTTATTTCTCCCTTTGGGCCTCAGTTTTCTCATCTATGAAATGGCAGTAAAAATAATATCTACCTTTAGGATTAAATGTAGTGCTTAGCACCTAATAAAAGGTAATGTTGTTAGCATTATTGATTAAAGTGCCAAAAACGAACCGATGAGAAAAGAGCTCTGTGGCAGGCCATTAGAAATACCACCAAGGTTGGCATCAGTTAACCCGCAGCCTTTGAGAATGGTCTTCACAGTGCTCCATTCACCTAATGGCACCATCATAGAAACTTGATTTTGTTTGTAAGGTTATGATGAAAGATGTTATCTAGTATGTTGCTCAAATCCAGATGAACGATACTGGGGCATTCCACCCACAACCTACGGAAAAGGAACTGAGGTTGGCCTGGTCTCACTCTCTGCGGCAGAGCCTTTGCTTCCTGGCCTCCAAGGTTCACTGTTTCCCTTTACAGGGAGCTAATGAATGACTTATTCATCAAATGTCCACTTTACTGATCTAGAGAGGTGGTTTTCACCCTAGGGCTCAACAGAGTGCCTCAGGTATGCCCCCTTCCCAGGGAAAAGAGGGGGATGCAAACTGGGGGTGTCCCTAACCTTCCTGTTCCTATGACACCCAGAGCATCTTTTCTTTGACCAGTTTTCTGTATCCTAGTTCCAGAGATTTAAATTGCATCTGTTTTAAAAAGGGCATCAGGAGGGATCTGAGAGCCAACATTTGGAAACAACTGCTTTTAGTTTTTTTGAGATTTCACCTTTTTCATCGTTGCTCCCCTTGAGTTTAAAAACAATGGTCCGGTTCCTTATGGTTTGTCAAAAATCAATCACTAAGAATAGGCAGCAACTTCATCTCCGAGTTCTTTCTGACCTTCGGGGCATAACTCACTCGGCCTGAGAGACTCGAGGCCACCTGAGGTGCACAGAGCCCTCGACCCTGGCCTTCCTAGCCGCTCCCTGCCCCCTGCGGCACCCCTTCAGGGTGAAGAGCTTCCTCTCCGCCAGGCAGTCAGAAGGCCAGGACCCAGGAGCTCTGTTCCCTCTGTCATCTGTTATCATGACACATCTTGCCCCAAGCAGAGAAACTATGCCTTCCTTGTCCTCCTTCCTCCTGTAGCTGAAAAAACTCTTTTCATTGTCTTAGCTGGTTACGCACAAGGACCCAGCTGTGTGGGGTTTTAGAATCCCTGTGGCTTTTACAAGCGGAGTTGAGGATGACTTTCTCCCTCCGCCCCCTCTTTCTCTCTTTTCCTTTCTTGCTCTTTTCTTTTGTTATTAAACCAAGTGTATGTGCTGGTCTTTCTAACCTTCTTCGGGTTTTTAAGACTTCCTTTTCTCCCTTGTATGTGTGTGTGTGCTTTTGTTTTTTGTTCTTATACTAAGTTTCTCACAGTCGCCTCTGTATAATCACATCTAATTTTTGGTTACTCCCCTTCCCGTTTTTCCTCACCAATCTCCTTCATTCATTTAGAAAATACTTATCTAGGTTGAACTGTATGCCAGACACTGGCGGAGCACTGGGGACACAGCACATAGCTCCCATCCTCAAGAAAATGGGCAATACGAACAAATGAAAAGGCAGTTACCATGCGGTGTGATTGAGCAAAAAGGAGAAAGGACCCATGGACATGGACAATAGTGCAGTGATTGCTGGGAGGAGGGGGACATGAGGGGACAAAATGATAATGGAAAAAATACAATAAAGATTAAATTTTTAAAAAGACTGGAAAGAGAAAGAGAACTAGAATGTATTAAGTGCCAACCGCATGCTAAGTGCTAAGCTAGGCCCTCCACACATAATACATATCTTATCTATTCTCCACAATTACCCAAGAAGGAGACATTATAACCTTCATTTTGCAAGTGAAAAAAAATCAAGTTTAGAGAACCCTAAGGTCACACAGCTATAAATGAAAATGCTAGGATCCATATCCAAGTTTGCCTTTCCAGACTTGGCTTTTCATTATGTTGTACTAGTTGACGTTTGCTTTATAGCTGCTTTGGCATTATTTCCTATTTGCGTACCTGGCTTTCCTAACCGGGTTCCTAATTCCTGGAGGGCTGACTTGATCTCACGTGGGCGACCAGCGCAAGGTGTCCGAGGCGGGTACTGCCACCTCCTGCAGACTCAGGCTTCACCCTTTCCCTCTTCTCCTCCTTCCCTGGCCTTCTGTTCTTTGTCCTTTTTCTCTCATTTATTTATGTGTCTTTTAAGAGTTTAAAGTCTAGGTCTACATTCCGAGCACATGGCAAGATGGCTTCAGCAGTTGTCTTTATAGGCTCTGTCCACAGTGGGGTCAGTAGGGGGCTTTAGCTCACCAGCAGTAGGGAGCTGTAAGGAATGACAGAGGCCAGAGCACTTGTTTCCCTCCTTCCATAGGGCTGTGGTCCTCCCGGACATACTGAATGTCACCCAGCACCCTTGGCTCCAGTTCCAGATGCCCCCCGAGGCCACAGCTAGCACCCTGATGGACTCGGAGCTCCACTCTGCTCTGTGATCAGCCCCTACCACTTAATTAAAGCCATAACTACTGCTTAATTCATGAGACTTATGGCATCATCCTACGGAACCTATACGCTTTATTCCCCTCCCAGCCTTTTTTTTTTTAAATCACAAACATTTTCCAGACCTTGTCCAACGAGTGAGGCCACAGGTTTCATTGCCATCCCTTCAGGCAAATTCTTCAGAGGGCTAGAGAACAGGTATTAGTGCTATATGACATACCATGTGGGAGCTTGCTATTTTTTCCCTCTCTTGTTTCTGTAGAGTGCATGTATGCTCACTGTAGCCTGTGAATCATTCATCTCACACACATGGTCCTAGCCCCTGACATCATTGTGCGGCAACACTACCATCGCCCCTGAGCTAGGGCTAAACAACTAGTCAATGCAGGGCAAAGGGTTAGCATTCGCACCACTGCCAAGCATCTTGTCAGTCCCTGAACCTGCCAGAGGAGGCCCTTTCCCACTCTCACAGATTCATCCCACACTGACAATCCTTGGAGCAGGTGTGTTGGCAACTGTGACCTGTCGTTCTGTAAACAGAGAAAGTAATGATTCCGGATAAGAAACGTGTGGGTACGATCATTTCTTCATTTTACAAGTGAGAGAACCGAGGCCAAGAGATACTAATAACTTGCCCCAGATCTGCAGTCTGGCACATGACAGAGCCAGGATTAGAAAGAATGCAAGCAGCCAGCTTGAGAGTCTGTGCACTTGACCGTCATCCTCTGCAGGATCTGGGCTTCACTTCACAAACAGGGAAGCAAAGCCCAAGGACGTTAAAGAACTTCTCCAGCCGCAGCAGGCAGTCATGGCAGGACTAAGGACACAGTGGAGTCGAAATGGATCCAGTCATCCTCTGTTGCCAGGAAATGGGTTCAGTTCTACCTTAACAGTTCTTGGGGAAATGTCAGGAATCAGATGCCTCTCTGCTTCTTACCTCTCCCCTCTTCCATCTAAAGAGGTGCAAAGCCCTCTCTCCTCCCCAGGCCAAGCCCGACCTATCACTTGTGATTTCCGCGTGTCAGGAGTCCCAGGAAGCTACCCTGACCCTCTGGTGCTAAACTTTACTTAAGACAAGAAGGAACAAAGGAAACTCTTTTTTATTGGCTTGTACTGAGCAAACATGGGTATGTTAATCCATTTACTTTCAAATTCTCTTTGTTTACCGATAGAAATTACCTGGGCATGTTCTTTAAACTAAAAGTAATTCCTTCTGAAAGAAAGAGGATAAAAGGCCCTGTGCCTCCGACCTTTGGTATTAAAGTGTCGTTACATTTCCTCAGAGTGCGGCCCAGCCCCGGCAGCCAGTACAGTCTCCTCAAACCCGCCCATTTCCTCTCCTCAAAAGCTGCTTCTAATTGTCATTTTAAGTGCTGGAACTATGGCCCGGGGGTTTATTTTCTGCACAAAGAGATGAATTAGTGAAAAAGTAGAGTGACCAGTGCTACAAGGACATTACCAGAAAATACAAGTTAATGTAACCCCCCGGGGGCACTGTTACTAAAAATAAGAAGCAACGGGCAGAAGCCATTCTGAGCTCCTTCCCCAGAACTTTCCAGGACTCAGCAGTTGAATGCATCACCGCGACGGAAGTGCCATTAAGCCAGGTGCTGCTCTGGATGTCAGGGGCACAATGGTGCTCAGAATAGATGACATTCCTTCTCTCCGGGAGCTCAGCTTCTAGAGGGGAAGAGACAGGCCATCAACAAATGAACCAAGAAGTACATAAGTTGTCATGTGGCCACAGCGCTGTTAAGAAAAAGAAAACAGGGTAAGAGAGAGAAACGTTTAGACTTTGTCCCCCGTTCCTGGCACAAAGCCCCTGAAAGCTTTGGAACTTTTTGAGTGATAGGAATATCCTTCGTGACTCATAAGGAACCCTGCCAAGGTAGCCTCGGGATGGCGCTGGTCACTGGAAGGACAGGTGATTAGAAGGTTGGAGCTTTCAGCCCCACCCACTGACCTCTGGGAAGGGGAAGTAGGGGGCTGCAGATTAAGCTCTATAAAAATTCTTGAAGAATGAGATTTGATGAGCTCAGGGGTTGGTGAGTACATCCCCATGCCGGGAGGGTTGTGCCCTTCAGTTCCATGGGGACAGAAGCTCCTGTGTTTGGGACCTTCCCAGCCCTTGCCCTATGCATCTCTTCATCTGACTGTTCATCTCTAACCTTGTAATATCCTTTCTAATCAACTGGTAAATGGAAGTAAATGTTTCTCTGAGTTCTAGCAAATTAATCAAACTGAGGGGGGAGTTGTTGAAACCTATCATTTATAGCCAATAGTTCAGAAGCTCAGGGAACAACTTAGAATTATTAGGATTTGTGTCCGAGACGGGGGCAGTCTTGTGGGACTGAGCCCCTTAACCTGTGGGATCTGACACTGTCTCTAGATTGACAGCGTAAGAATTTTGTCAAATGTGCAGGACACCCAGTTAGTGTCTACTGAGGATTAGAGAATTGCTTGATGGTGTTGGAGTTCATAAGGTGGCCAGTAAGGCTTCCCTGGTAAGGTAACATCTAAGTGGAGATCTGAAAAAAATTAGAGAGTCATGTGGTTTGCCTGCAGAGGAAACAATCACAGGCAGACGTCCTGGGGCAGGACCATGTTTGTCATAAGCACGGAAGAACAAGGAAGCCAGCACAGAGCAGAGTAAAAGAGGGAGAGAGACAGATGATGTCAGACATTGTAGGGCTTTAGAGCCCAAACCGATTTTAAAATTTATTGAGAGTGAAATGAAGCCATTTAAAGTTTTGGACAGAGGAGCGAGCAGAGCTGACTTCCTTCTGGGACAGGCCGGCTTTAGAAGCACCTCTGGCCGATTCCAGAGAGATGCATTTCCCACCATGGGCAGCGAGAAGACGGATGGCCTAGTGGGGAAGAGAAGTGAAGAATAAATGGGAAGAGAAGAGCAGAATGTTTAGGAAATCTCAAGTATCTGGTCTAACCTGAGGATCCAAGGGAAGGCTTCCTGGAGGAAGGGATTTTCAGCTGAGATTTAAGGGATGAGTAGAAGTAGAGGAGATAATGCAAGGAGGGGAGAGCTTTCCTGGGATGAGAAATTCACATGGAAAGACCCCGGCATGAAAGAGCGCAGGCTCTTTCGGGGAACTGAAGCAAGACCAAAGAGGCTGAGGCACAGTAAGTGATGTGAGGGAGGCAGGGGATGCAGGGTGGTGGGTCAACGCTAAAGAAGGGAGGGCCTGTTCCTGCACAGCTGTGTCCAGAATGGTGAGGGCTGGTTGTAATCCTAAAGTCTGAGGGAAACAGCGAACGGCTTTCTTCAAAGGAGTCACATGATCAGATGGGTATTTTCAGAGATGAGCTGTGACTTTTGCCCCTGGGCACCTGGACAGATAAAGATGCCAATTCTGGGAGAGGGAACCAGAAGCA
>PVJD01020017.1:0-10418 GCA_004026545.1 Mormoops blainvillei
GTTTTTCTAATATATTTCAAAAGGACACCCTTAATACGTATGCCAATCGTGTTAAAATTCCTGGACACAGAAAAGGCTTATAAACATCACTCATGCTCAGAATTTTTCACAGGACTAACAAACTGTCCATTCAAACACTTGGGTGTGTCCTGTTCCCTTCAGCCCGTCTTGTCCCCTACAAATGTACATCGGAGGTGACTGCCCTGCTTTGTCCAAGCTCCTCCAAAGCCCAAGTCTGTAGATGAACTATCTGCTCAGAAGAGGACCCCCAGAGCAGTCCAGGTACTCATGTGGCTCCCGTTTCCATCCTGGAACATAGACACAGGAGACACAGTTGGCAGTTCCAGGTTAGAAGCTTGTGTTCTGTCCCCTGTCACTGGAAGCCCAGCTCCCCCACTGAGATCCGAAGTGTTGTCCTTGATCCGAATCAAGAGCCTTAGGCTGTGGGAGACCTGAGATGTGCACAATGTCCATGTTTATTGCACAAGGTCGGGCCCTGGACAGTACCAACCTTGCAGGGGACATCTGGCCATGTGTCCTTGGGTAATGCCTGACACTGTAAGGCTCTCTGCAGTGCATACTTGGACAAAAGGCTCTGGTACGTTGGGGCATGAGCAGTGGAGAACAGGAGGAACGGTCATTTGCAGAACCTCAGTCCCCCTTTGCTGTGGGGGTACCTGGGTGGGAAGGCTGACCTGCAGTCAGTATAAATATGACCTATTCGGAGACAGACCAAATGGATATGTACACACATCTGTCCATTTACACACCGTGGGACTAGAAAAGGCCTTAGGGAGGGTGGGGTGTTGCTACAGGGTAGGAATGGACAAGAGGAGAGAAGCCGACTTACAACAAACCACAGGTGGGGTTGTGACAGAGCAAGAGGAAAGTGCCTGCTAGAAAGTCCCAGGTGGCTGAGGGGGAAACCTGCCATCCATGCAAGGACAGGCCATTGCTGTAGGCACAGAGTCTCACTCTGGTTGAAGCAACAGGGGACAAACATTCACTGGGATTTCTCCCCCTTGCCACCGCTGGTCACCGGCATGATGACTGGGTCGCTGCCCATTGTGAAGGCTCTGCCCTGCATGGGGTTTAGCCACTCACTTGACTTCTACCCCCTAGATGGAGCGTTCGAACACCCCAGTGCACTGGAACCAATCACAGCAGATGTCTCTCCAGCGAGGCATAGTTAGCCCTGTGTGAGAACCTGATGCAGGAAGCATCCGCAATCAGGTCCGGCCAAAGCTCCCCGGACAACCTAGCCATCTCCATGGGGACTAGTCCCCAAGTGGACCCGAAAGACGCCAGTTTTGCACAGGCAGCTCCGTGCCATTGTCCTGAAAAGAGTGATCTTAAGATTCAAGATAACAGATTCTGCGGGTGTCCTGTCAGACACACAGAGAGTTCAGGGGCTACTGTAGACCGCCATCACTGGAAGAGCCCTCTGGTATCACTGTTGAGAGAATTTCAGTAGAACCAGATTTCAAAAAGTCATCTACGGTGAATTCCGTCTCCTGAGATTGTAGGAGAGGGACCTATGGTCTGGATCCTAAAGTCAGGAAAAGTGATGTGTTCGTGTTACAAACTGTCTCCTTGGGAAACCCACTAGATTTCCATAACTCTCTAATTATATGTAAAATTATCTGCTTCACTATATTAAGAATAATTGTTTTAAATACTTATTAAAATGTACTTAATAAATGCGTTTATCTCTGCTGTTTTGTAATCCTCATTCTCATTGGGGCTATTTTGCAGTGTAGTGAGTATATAATAGAAGCACAGTTTTCTTCATCAAAAGGTCACTATTGCTAAGAGTGTCATACATATTCCATATTGATATAAATATACCCATGAACACCCAGGGATGGCCTCAGGTAATATCTTAATTAACGGAACAAAGGCAAACTCACGTGTTTTGTGTACTGCACATGCTAAACAACTTTAATCATTCTACCTAGAATTCCGTCTCCTTACTGACACTGTTTTCTTTGCTCCCAAATCATGAAATGAACATGGAACATGGAAAGTCTCCAAAAAATGGGACCTTCTACCATCACATGCAGACACTTATCCTCAAAGGATGGGCAGTGCTCAGATATTGTCAAAACAGAGCACGGGAAGAATCAGAAAACTGATGGGAAACAAGAGTTTCCATTGCAGGGAGTTACCCGATGTTTGTTGGTGGGAGCATGGGAGCCTCTCACCTTTGAAGTGGTTATTGGCAGGTGTGTACTGATCGCCACTTGACTGTTTTAAACGTGTTCCTTCTCCTCATTCTTGTTGCCGTACTTCTTCTACTTCATCTAGTCCTTCTTTTCCTCCTTCTTTTTCCTTCCTCCCCTTCATCAGGCCCCCTAATACTTCTTGGAATGCCAGTTGGCCCGTAACAAAATGTTCCAGCTTTTTCTCACCTGGACAGGTTGTCCTTTCTCATCAGCTGCTTCCCTTTTAAACGGTAATTTGACTGGCTGAACGAGTCTTGCTCCAGTCTCTTGTTTTCCTCATGTTGAGTATTTACTGCTTCACAAAAATTTCTCGGCAGCAGGCTGTTGTACCATGGAGGAAAGCCATATGGAGCTTCTCAGAAATTTAAAACTAGTAATGCGTTTTGTCCCTGCTGTCCCACTTCTGGAATTATATCAGGAAACTCACACATTTCGTCGGAAGAATCATGTGCCACAATGAGGTCACTGTGGAGTCATTTACCGAGGCCAAGGCCTTGGAGAGGGCCCGACACCCATCAGTAGGTGAGTGGATAAGACAGCCATGGTACATGTTCACAGTGCAGTACTGTGTGCCTGACAGAACAGGGACTTTCCCCTTTTGCAACAGCGTGGATGGACAGGGCGGTTGTTGCCTGAAGCGGAATAACCCAGTCCGCCAAGGCAAATAGTGTAGGAATCTCACTTAGATGGGACATCCAAGGACAGAAGAGAAAGAAGGGGATGGACACATAGAACCGTTTGAGAGCTGTTGGAGGGAGGGGGCAGGAGGACATGTGTGCCTGAGCCATGGACTCAGACCACAGGGTGGTGGCGACACAGGAAGAAGGGGGTGGGAATGGGAAAAGCATGCAAATGGGGAAAATGGGGCACAGGTGAGCGTCAGTCAGTATAAATAAATACATAACTAAATGAATGAAGGCATGACATGAAGTTTTGTTACCTGAAATCGAACACACACGATACAAAGTGAAAACTCCCATTTTTAATTCTGATATCAACTGGAAGCCAGAAGTGTAAACTTTTTGAATGCATATGCATGTATTCCTGGGCACAAAAACACTTATACTCATATATATTTATGTATATACTTGAGGTTCTTTTATACAATATTCCTTTTGTGAAGAATGCTATTCTTGAATGTTTACCAGACTGCACATTGGTCAGGATATGAACAAAGATTGTAAAAGATCAAAGATAACACTGATTTTTCTCTAATAACAAATAAGGAAGTTTTATTAAGTAATATTAATATAAACTCTTACAGTTGTTTACTCTCAATGAAAATTATGTACACAGTCCACTCTTCTGAGTACAGCCAATGTTTGTTAGAAACACAAACGGGTGACACTCATACACATAAACAATTTAGTTCCATCCATACCTTTCAAGGAGGATTTAAAATCATAAAATTCCTGAACAGCTATTTTCTAACACAACCATTCTCTTAACATCTCATTATTTTATGATATTTCATCCCAATTGTGCCCTACTTTACATGCTGTTGTTGTTATTTGGAGCACTAAGAGGGCATGCAATTGCAGCCAGTTTATAAAAAGAGGTCAAACTCCCATGGGGAGGGGGTTCGATGGTTCCTGTGTGTGGACCTTGAGTGGGCTGAGGAGAAGACAAATCAGAGAGCAATACAAAATTCGTGGTCAGTGTAAGACGTTGTGAAAATGATCAGCACATTCCCTAAGTATTGATGAGGTTAAATGTGGTAACATTCTCCCAAAACACCCGATTTCATGGACTGATATCTTAATTTCTTTATAAGATAATAACTGACTCACATGTGTCCTCCCCAGCGCTCTATCCCAGATTCCCATACATATGAAATTATGAAGCATTCATAACAACAGGATAGGGAAACACACACTCAAGACCTTCCAAAACTTGTTTCCAAATTGCCCTCCAAGCAGAGATCCCTGTGGCATCCGCTCACCCCCACAGAGTCCAGGCACAAGTGAGGACCAGACATTTGCCTCCAAAATCTTCACATTCACTTTTGTGAGCTGATGGCTCCCCAAATACACACTCTTTCTACAGGAAAAAGGCAGAGGACAGGATGGAGCCAAGTCACTGAGATCCTGGACACTCATCCAAGGAAAGGTCAGGTTTTTTCCCTAGAATGTTTGAATGTCCAAACAAGCACCTGCTCTCCAGACCCACAGGCTAGACCCAAGCAACCCTGTTGACCCAGGAGCAAAGGGTTTAGTAGAAGCAAGAGGGCACGGAGAGTGTGCCCGAAGTCGGGATGACCAGGTGGATGCATTGCAGGGCACCAGGATGTTTATTTTCAATGTTGCAAAGGCGGATCATCCGATGAGGGATGGGCGGATCCTCCACGAGCAACCCCCAGCAGCCCACAGTAGATAAAAAGGCAAAGGCCAGAGTCTCAGCAACAGCTGCCCACACGGATCTCCTCCAGCCGAGGCACCCACAAGGAGCCAAGGATGAAGGTCCTGCTGCTGACTCTTGTACTCGCTGTGGCGTGTGCTCAGCAGGCTACACTAGACTATTCACAGGTACCTGAGGGAACGTCTCGTGTGGGTGTGTGTCTGGGAGTCTGTCATTTGGGAGCTGTTAGATGGATATCCATTGGTGTGCACCTAACCCTGGCTGTCTCCCTCCAACACAGAGTCGCTCTGTGTATCAGCTCATTCTACCCTCTTTCCCTACTGACCTTGTCTCTGAATCGTTGGTACAGCCATCAGAGGGTCTACTTATGCATTTCATTTCTGTCAGTAAAAGAGAAGGGGCTTCAGGTAAAGACAGTTGAGTGAGGTCCTACTCTTGAGAAGAAGGTTTTATCTATTTCAGGAGAATCTCCATTTCCTGTTTGTCCACTGCATTGGGTTTTGACATTGTTTTATAACTTCTGCCTCCTTAGGTAAAGATAGATGGTTTTGTGATGACCAAGAAGAGATGAGAAACTCTTGAAGGAAGAGGTCAGAGACAATATTTTATAGGTTTGAGTACAATTTCTGATCCCACTTTTCTTTTAGTTTGCAGGAGAATGGAAGACCCTTTATGTGGCTTCCAGTAACCCCGCGAAGATAAGTGAGGGTGGCCCCTTTTGGTTATTTATTCGATCACATCAGTTTGATAAAACATATGACCACGTTCTTGCCAAATTTTATATCAAGTAAGTACCAATAACTGAGGACAAAACCCTGTTTAGATGCCCAACCATGAAAGGCAGTCTGACTTCTCAATTGGCACTAAAATATCTGCACGAGAATGAAGAGCAGGACTGAGGTGTGTGCTTGAAAGTGACATTGGAGTTGTGGACTCAGGTCTAGAATAATCCTCTAGGGACAGTTTTGTAGCATGTGTTTATGCAATAAACAGCCACTGAAGTGCCACCAGGAAACATCTCAGTAATGAAAGGGGAACAAAAGCATCAACAAGGGTAGAGAGTTCTCACCCCCTACCTGCTTGATGGGAGCCTGAAGGCTTCATGTAGAAATTGCAATGATGGCTCACATTCAAGGGAACTGTGTCCCAGGGCAGTGTTTGTGTGTGGACAACCAGTGAGCTCTCCCCCGAAGAATGTGTATCCACGTCTAATGAGTGGCTGAATTCATGATCGCTTTCCTGGCTTTGAGGGTTATTTATGGAATGCGTACTCAGCCAATGGCAGGCATGTTGTTAGGAAGAAGAATAAGAGAATACAGAGCAGGTTTCCCTGTCACCTTCAATGGTCAACACAGACTTGAGGGAGACAGTTGTGTCACCTAGTAACAACGATGTGTGCCCCACTCTGTAATACAGCGAAGACGACGTGAAAACAACCTTCGTGAAAGGGGAAATGGAGGGAGATCCATGGGTCTGGAGAGGGACGAGAGGACAGGACGGACTTAGGATGAAGTCGAAGGCGGGATGGGAATTTCAGGAAAGAACGAGGAGTAGCGCTAACTACACCACTATTCAGGGGACTCCATTAATGTACCATCACTGTGGGGAAATGGGGCAGGACCAGAGTTTGTGCATCGTATGTGCAGAGGGACTTGTGCTGGCAGGTGCTAGCAGAAGGAGTTGCCGTTACATACGAAGAGTCTTGTAATTTCAAGTATTTGTTTTTTGTTTCCCGTCTGGATTTGAGTATCTCCTGAAAGATAAAGAAACCAACCGATTCTACATTCCAATTATTCTTTACATGAACTCACAATATATGAAATAATGAAGATTAGATTCTCAAATTTAATTCCTCATTTTTTTGATGATATGGGTCAACAGAGATGCTTTCAAAACAAATAAGAAAATTTTAGAAATTATACATCTCTCTCTCTCTCTCTCATGCACATTCCTCTGTCTCTGTTTTTGCTCTCCTCTGTCAAACATACACACACACACACTCACACATCTGAAATTTTGTTGCTGAGTTAGCGAACCTTGTGATCTCATATGTTAACCGTGTCCCAAAGAAGAATAACTCTGGACACACCGAAATGTAAGTGCAAGAGAATGATCCTAAATTAGTGAAGAGTAAAACAATTGAATTCAAAGAAATGCAGGGCATCTAAAATCAGGAAGTTGTGCTGAGAGATTTGTTCCCCTTAAGATTAAGTGTTCACGTTATTGTCGGAAAGACACCTTTAATTAACATGTGTCAGAGTTCCTCATATGCATGTATAATTGCATTGGAAAATGGATAACCTGAAATCTGAAAACAAATCGCAGCATAAATAAAGAGGAAATTTGGAAGGGGCAGCAACAGGAAGAGACATCTCTGAAGCAGTCTTCAAATACCTTGACAAATGAAACTTAAGAGGAAAGGCTTGGAAATAAGGAGAGAGAGCTATTCATCTGTTAGGAATTGGGAAGGAATTAAAACTGAATGGAACAGGGACATGTTTGTGGATAAAGAGTGAAGAGCAAGTGAAAAAATTTTAACTATAAGAATCTGAAGGAACTGTATTTCCAGAGGTTGATTTCTGAGGATATGAGTGGCCTCCATTTAGTGGTCTGTCGTGTTGCGTAGATGCCGTTCCTTTGGAACTAGTGTCTGATTGCAAGTGTCGACAATGACACCCTTGTCCCTTGAGAGTTATTTCATCTTGGATGACTCATTCTGTCTCTTGTCCATGTGACACCGAAAGTGGGTCCTGAAGGATACCTGACACAGCGATGTGGGAGGGGGAGAGTGTGAAAATCCTATGAAGGCAGGAAATCTTAATTGTTCTCCAACACCCAACTTGAGGAATTTTCTTTCAAGGCCTAGCGGAGAATGTGTGTCTGTACCCGTCTCTCGGTCAAGGTTACAAGGCAATGTCTTTCCTTTCAAGGCATAACGGAGAATGTGAGCTGATGTCAGTCAAGGGGTCAAGGTTACAAGGCAATGTTTACACCACTGTCTGTAAGTACTGCTGCCTTATCATGACTAGCATTTTAGAATTGAAATAGTGATGTCAATTTTTTCCATTCCGTCATAAATCTGCAATGAACATCTTCCAATAATCAGGATCCTTCCCCTAGCCCATACTTTCATGACATCTTGCACAAAGAATTGCATGTTATGGACTTGGAGGTCCCTCCAAGTTTGACAACTCCTGAGCAGGTGAGTAACATCTCGTTCGGAAAACGCTTACTTCCTAAGGCTCTCAGGTAGGTAAATGCTTCATGACAATTCCAAAAGAACTTAGGAAGACAAGCTTTCGATGGGCTGTTCTGAACTTTGTATGTTGGTGTCTTTTTGTAATCAATTAACAAACTTTTGATAATCTTAGAACATCTCAATCCTTTTAATATAAGGTTCATTTAGATAAAATGTGAACAAGTCATAGTGATTAAAAGCACCAAGCACATGTCTCCTTAGCTAAAGTGTTTTTTATAAGCAATGGGCATGTATGGTAGGATATCTTTCTCTGAAATAGTTTCTAATGGTCCTAAATCATATTCCAAAGCTCCAGTGGCCCAGTGACCCTGGCATGTGTCCCCGATTACACCAATTTACCAAAGGCAATTGATTTCCATTCCAAGTACAAAGCAATCCTGCTTCCGGGACAGCAGAAAAGCAAGGAGTCTTATCTTCTCTATGATGCGATGCACGTACCACAGGCTCATGTTAAGGAATGTACTGGCTTCCTCAGAACCCAAGCCTCACACACCACGTTTGGAAGACCTGAAAAGCTAAGACGGTATTAAGTATGAAAAGGTGGCATCAAGAAATTCCTTTCCTACTTCATTTACAGTTGAAAGTACCATTGAGAGAGAGTACCAGTCAGAAAGAGATTGGACAGGAAGGAATATTGCTAACAAGTGTTTAAATAATGTTGGATAATTTAAGTTAACTTAAGATACGTGTATCTTACTCCCAGTCCATTCGTCTACCCTGTCTCTCACACAGACGCAGGTACCAATTTTTTTGTACCTACTTATGGCTCAGACATGTCTATGGTGGCGTTTATAGTCAACATGGATGAAAATAAGGACGTCTCCATAATAACTCTAATGTATGGTAGGTATCATCCGCTTTCTCATTGTGATTCAGCTTGTCTATTGATGGTAGTTAAAGTCACCAAAGCCACTGCACGGGCATTCTTCATTATTGCTATGAGGACCTTATTGTCACCAAAGGCAGGAACCTGGAATCCAACCTACAAAGGTTTGAAAAGAGGAACTGGTATAGGTGGTTTGGAGAGCCTCAGTCACCTGGAAGTATGGTCCACATCTTAGAACTTGGTGAAAATTAATTTTTTTCAAAAGTAATTTCTTAAGAGGTCAACACACTTTAAGCCCTGGCTCTGTGCAGGTTGACCCAACACCTCCATTTCAAAAAAAAAGGGTTTCAAATACATGGCAAGTGTTGAACAGGAAGCTTTTTAAATAAACCTCCATTACGTTTGCCATGTCCAATGCGTTGGACTCCTGAGGGGGACAACCTCAACTGCTGGGAAATGACACAGGGACACTGGGACGTGGGCGTGAACCATGTTGCCAAAGGGCTTTACTTTGTCTGAAGTGTGCACAGGGCCATGGTCTACAAGAGAGCAAGTGGTCTCCCATGACTGTGAAGACAGGGCCGGTTCTCTGGAAGTTCAGCACCCCATGTCCTGTGTATGTTGGTCACAACACAGCAGTGGTGGTGCACAAAGTTTCTAGGAAGACGAAAGAGGTTGTAGATTAAGGGCCCCAAATGGATATCACTTGGGCTGATCTAGAGTGTACAGCTGGTGCCAGAGCGGGCTTAGTGATCCTGTTGGGCTCAGTTGGGTTCTGCTTCTGGGTCTCAACGAGGTGGCTGACAGTATCGTGAGCTTCTCGTGGTTTCTGGAACTTTTACGTTTCTCCACGGGAACACCTGGTTTCCATTTATTTTCATGGATTCTGAAACACTTAGGACTTCCAATAAGCTAATTTCTGCCTCTCGTGTGGTCATTTTCAGGCAGAGGAGACCAAGTGGATGAGGCAGATTTCGAGAAGTTCAAGGAACTGACGCTGGAAAAGAATATTCCAGAAGAAAATATTGTGGATTTAAGAAATTTAGGTAATGTGACTCCATTTTGTTTGTTCTGATTACCTCATTTTAGTTGGATGCAAATATTCTCTTGGGTAACAAATGGACTTATCTGAAATTCCCTCTTCCATCAATTGTCTTTCCTAAAATATGATAGTCAATAAAATAAGTGAAAAATCCTCGGTCATACAGGGAAAGGGTACTGACTATCTTCCTTTGTATTTCTTTTTCTTTTCCTTTTGCCCCCAGATGACTGTCCTGGAAATATGTGAAAAGGGAGTCTCCTATTGACTCAGGAAGTGAGTACCAATGCGCTGTAGTTTCTGCTCTTGTCTGAAGGGATTTAATAAGCACACTTTTGACTTGATGTGTGATGTACGTTTTACGTCACCATGTTTTATGCCAGAAGGATGTCCTGTCCCTAGATGACTTTCCCCTGAGATGTTACTTATTTTCTTTCTCAGGAGCCTTAATAAACTGCAAAGTGGGCAGGTGATCAATGCCGATGGTGTTGGGTTGACTAAGAATTAACATAGGACAGTCACACTGAGAAGCTGGTCTTGAGGGAGAAGCAGGAACGACCAGGACTCGGCACTGAAGGCGGAGAATAATATGTCTCCCGCTCGGTCTCGACTCCATGGTTAGTCTGTACACCTGAGTCCTCCAGGGAAACAGGGTGGAAGGAGAGCCCCACTCCTGCCAACACCAAACCTGACAACCACGTGGCAGACCTT
>PVJD01020018.1:0-10402 GCA_004026545.1 Mormoops blainvillei
GGAAAGTATTATTTTCCAAGAATAGGGATAAAACGCTTTTCTAATTTCCAGTGGGGAAAACTAAAACCCAAGCACTCACATGTAGGACACACTGCACATAGTTCTGTCAACGAGAATGTGATAGTGAATATTTTTGTTAAGATAAAAAAGCATCTTCTGTTTCCTTAATAGTATTATTTGATATATATGAATATATGTATACATACCTTCTACTTTAAATACCAAGCACAACAATAACCAGAAGCATGATGTTTTGGGCCAAACATTTAGGTGGTGGTGAATTCAGGTCGAGAACGGAGGTATTGCAATTCTGGAATTATTCCTAGGAGATAAACGCTTTCAAACAATGCCCCTCCCCTAATATCCAAACCCATGGACATCCATAAATGGGGAAATATGTCATGCCCCTGAAAAAAGATCTTCATGGGCCAAGGAAATTTTTATCAGTTTTATAAGTGAGGTTCTAAGATAATATTTTATTTGATTCTTTTTTCTGTTCACAGCTTTAGAAAACACACTATCATGTTACCTTGATTAGACAAGATTCCTATCAGCCCTGGTTTGAAATTAATTTTGTCTTACAACTGTAAAAAATGATAAAAGCACATTCGTAAGTGTGAGTCCCTGTGTAAAGTCAGATATTTAAAATGAGGCTTGAGGAGTATAGATATTATACTGCCACTGGTTTTCAGCGCACTATATGCTCTCAACATTCTTTTCTTAAAATTATATTTTATTGATTATGTTATTACAGTCGTACCAATTTTTCTGCCTTTTTCCCCTCTCTACCCAGCACCCCCCATGCCCTCAGGCAATCCCTCTACATTGTTCACTTCCATGGGTCTTGCATAGGTTCTTTGGCTACACCATTTCATATACTGTACTTTACATCCCCATGGCTATTCTGTAACTACCTATTTGTACTTCTTAACCCCTCACCTCTTCACCCATTCCCACATACCCACCTCCCATCAGGCAATCATCAAAACATTCCTTGTCCCTGGCTGGTGTAGTTCAGTGGATTGAGTGTTGACCTGAAAACCAAAGGGTCACCGCTTTGATTCCCCCAGTCAGGGCACATGCCTGTGTTGTAGGCCAGGTCCCCAATAGGGGGTGTGCGAGAGGCAACCACACATTGATGTTTCTCTCTCTTTCTTCCTCCCTTCCCCTCTGTCTAAAAATAAAATAAATAAAATCTTAAAAAATAATTCCTCGTATCCATGATTCTGTCTCTGTTCTTCTTGCTTGCTTGGTTTGTTTTCTTAAATTCAATTGTTGATCAAATGCATTTATTGCCATTTTATTGTTCATAGTTTTGATCTCTTTTTTCTTTAATAGTCCCTTTAACATTTCCTATAATAATGGTTTTGTGATGATGAACTCCTTTAGTTATTTTCTTGTCTGGGAAGCTCTTTATCGTTCCTTCAATTCTAAATGATGTCTTTGCTGGATAGAGCAATCTTGGCTGTAGGTACCTGCTTTTGATTACTTTGAATATTTCTTGCCACTCCCTTCTAGCTTGTAAAATTTCTTTTAAGAAATCAGCTGACAGTCTTATGGGAAACCGCCTGTAGGTAACTCACTACTTTTCTCTTTCTGCTTTTAAGGTTCTCTCTTTATTTTTGAACTTTAGTATTTTAATTATGGTGTGTCTTGGAGTGGGCCTCTTTGTATTCATCTTGTTTGGGATTCTCTGTGCTTCCTGGACTTGCATGTCTATTTCCTTCATCAAATTAGGGAAGTTTTGTTTCATTGTTTTTTCAAATAAGTTTTCAGTTTCTTTCTCTTCCTCTTCTTCTTCCTTCACCACTATGATGAGAATGTTGGAACTCTTGAAGTTGTCCCACAGGCTCCTTTCACTGTTCTTGTTTTTTTGGACCCTTTTTTCTTCTCGTTGTTCTGCATGGTTGTTTTTTTGCTCCCTTATGTTCCAAATCATTGATTTGATTCTTGACTTCATTCCTTCTACTGTTGTTTCCCTGTAAACTTTTCTTTATTTTAATTAGTGTATCCTTTGCTTCTGATTGGATCTTTTTTACACTGTTGAGGTCCTCAGTAAGTTCCTTGAACATCCTTATAACTAGTGTTTTGAACTCTGCACCCAATAGATTGCTCATCTCCATTTTGTTTAGTTCTTTTTCTGATACTTTGATCTATTCTTTCATTTGGGCCATGTTTCTTTGTCTTCTTATTTTGGCAGCCTCCTTGTGTTTATTTCTATGTATCAGGTAGAGCTGCTATGATTCACTGTCTTGATAGCATGGGCTAATGTGGTAGGTGTCCTGTAGGGTCCAGTGGCTCAGCCTCCCCTATCACCCAAGCCAGGTACTCAAGGTGCACCCTTCATGTAGGCTGAGTACAACCCCCACTTGTAGTTGAACACTGGTTGCTGTTGGCAGGTCAAAAAATATTTGTATTTTGGATGATTGTGGTGTAGGTAAACACGACTTGCCTCATTGCACAACCACATCAAAATTACAATTAATATATAGAGCAACCATCACTCAGAACTATCAGAAATAGAGCTGAATGGAAGTCTTACAGCTACAGAATTAAAGAAACCACATCCCTCCAGACTGGTAGGCGGGGAGGAGATGCAGAATGAGTTGGTCCCACATTCATGTGTGGTGGATACAAATTCGGGAGGGATATCTTGGAAATGAGGAGTCCCAGCTCCATATGAGGTACCCCAGATCAGGGCTCCAGTGCCAGGAAGATAAATCACCATAACTTCTGGTTTCAAGTCCAGCAGGGATTGAGTCGGTAGAAGAAACTTCTGGAGTTCCAAGTAGTTCCTCTTATAGAACCCACCCACAGACTTACTCAAACTTACTTCCTCTGAGCTCCAGCAATGGGGTAGCAGCTTGAAAGGCACCAGTGGCATACAGAGAGGAACTGAAGTGTCTGGCATGAGGGCAAAAGCTGAGGGACAGCTTTCTTCCAGACAGAAAGGCCGTCAGAGGCCATTGCCCCTTTTCTGAACCCTCCGACCACAGAGCCACTTAGCTGGCAGGTGAGTGCCATATCTGAGACTCCATCAACCTGGCGAACCCTGTCTGCCCCACCCTGGAGATCCCCAGAGACTCTGACCTACACAACTTATGGACCTCAGTGAGACCCCATCTCCTGTACTTCTTGCTAAGTGGCCCCAGGCCCAGCACTAGCAGCAGCCAGCCTAGATTAGCAGCTTGGTTTCAGGTGCAGCTCTCCAAGCCCAGCACATGGAGCGACCATATCAGATTGCTTTATAGCTCAGGAAGGGTAGCCTCAGGCAAAGTACAGTGGGGGCTGACCTGGGCCTGCACCACCTGGGAAGCTGCAGAGCCAGGGCACCCAGTGGACAGCTACAGACAACATCAGAGCACCACCACCCTGCCCCTGCACTGCTGATCCTCCACGGAGGGCGGAGGTTGGTGGTCAGTGGTTACAGCCAGTCCTTGTAGCCGTCTAGCACTTAGCATTCTTAACGCACTGAAATTCTTTGGAGGTCTTGTCTCTTTGTTATCATAGTCCATTCTATAACGCTCTTCTCCTCCTTGGTCTAATGGCTGCAGGGGGCGGAGGACGGGAAATCTAAGGCTGAATGCCTGTAATAGAGACGGGAATCAACCACTTCACTTTCTGTCCACAGATAATCGGTGGCAGAAAATAGGTTACCTGCCAAAATTCTAGTTTCCCCCTTTGACTCCTCCCAAGGATTTGAACATGCTTTATGTGTCAAAAGATGTAGGCTGGTTCTTCGGAGTGAATCATGCTGTGGTTGTTTCAAGTACTGTTCACACAGCTCTCAAAACAAATTACAGCTGGTTTAAAAAATAGCTTATTATTTTTTTGCCCTGAGTGCTAAACCTTTGAACATTTAAATGACTTCATTGGTGCTAAGTAAATCCCAAAACTTCAGAAGGCTCCTTAAAATTTTTCCCGTTTTTGTAAACCTGCATAAAACTTTTACTGTGATTTCCATTTACTTGGCTTTTAATTCATAACGAATGCATTTCTGTTGCAGGTTCCTTTGTGTGGCCGAATAGAGTGTTCTGTATCGGGAGCGATAACAGCTAAATTTAGTGAGCACAGGAAAGGCATAAATTCTCTACAAGCAACCTCATTTAGACAATCACAATGATACTACAAGAGCCAAACTATTCTTTCCGATGTACAGATGAGCAACCCAAGATTATGAAAGTTTTACTCACTCTCCCAATGTGAAATATTTAATAAGTGATCAGGCTCTGTGAAATCAACCCTTAGATACAAATTCTGCCTACCTAAAAATTGGTATAGTATTCATCCCAGATGTTGTGGAGTGACACAATTAAAAGATTAATAATTTTTGGAATAATTGAGGGTGGGTGACAATTTTTCCATAATTTATTGCTGTGATATAATCAGGCACTTATGCAATAAATAAACAGGATAAACGAGGGCTTATCCCTCACATTGCTTTTAGTCTAGTGCTGTGCTTTCCAAAATGATAACACTGGCCAGTCTCCTGTGGCTCTTTAAGTTTAATGAAAATTAAATAAAATTTGAAATTCCATTTCTCAGCCTGACCGGCCACATTTAAGTGTTAGTAGTGCCATGTGGCTAAGGGCTGTTGTATTAGTGCAGATATAGAACATTTCTAGGGTAACAGAAAATTCTGTTAGCACTGGTCTAGTTAGACTCAGTAATTAACTGTATCTGTAAAACTATGGCAAATGATGCAATGTTTTCTAATTTGACACAGTTGAGGAGAGAGACACTCTTTGCTACATTGAAATTTTATTATGTTTATTAAGACTTCAGTGCCAATACTGTAGTCAAGAAAATATTGCTAAGTGTGTCACACTCCTAAGAAGATATATACCCACACTAGAATTCAGCAGTATGCAGTGCAAGTTTTCCTCTTAAAATTATGGTGAAACACAACAGCAGTCCCTGCTGTGTATCACAACGTGGGTAAAAAGAAAGTGCAATCATCTTTGTAGAAGTTCATGAAAAATGGTTCATCTTAAAGTATTCTAAATTAGGGACATAGATCTAAGCTAATCTTGAACAGCCACATGAGGGCTAAATAGAACCGTGAGGTATTAACTGCTACAGGTCCTTATTTAGGGAGCTAAAGGGTATAAATCAAATGAAAGTCTATCATCCCTGCTGCTGCTTCTAGTGCCATGCTTTCTGGAACTTTCTTCTCTAAACTTGACCTTCTCTTGCTCTTAGATGCATAATGTGCAGTCTCTTTGATCGGGGTTAATTTTTAAGTCCTATTTTGTCATTTAGATTTTATTTATATCTTTCTTTTCCCAAGTAATATATTAAATAGGAACAATTGTGCTCTATTACAATGAGAGGTCATTTAGGTTTTATGGCTATTTCTGCTACAATTGAACCATGACATAGTGGTTGAATGAAACGAGAATGAAAAGGTTATAGCTCGGGTGTGCTTAATGAAATTGGGGATGCCTAGTTCATCTTTCTTTAATTTCTTAATGGGCTACTAAAGAGGAGAAGTCTCAACTCTGCATTTGAATGTGTTATACACAAAATAGGTTCTTGTAAACGTGCTTGTAACTTCAGCTGATGTTTGAATGGGACTGCCTGGAAATATGTGATATGCTCTGACTTCATCGCTTCCTGCTCAAGTTATCTATTTATCACAACCCCATTCCACAAGGTAGTTAGGGTTACTGATCAACTAGGTCAGTAGTCAGCTAACAGATCGAATTAGGCTTTAACACCTAGTAGCAAGAACAGAGCTGGGGCCACAGAGCTGGGGGTTCACTAGCTAAGCAGACTGTCTGTTGCATTGTGTTTGGCCAGCACAGTGAGTCTTTATTATTACTGCAGATTCAGTTGTAGGAATCTAGTGTTTTCAATCACTATGAGTACTTTAAGCAGGAAATGGACTCTTCCGTTTAATATTCTTTCTCCATTCCCAATATTTTATCCCCATCCATTTTATGCATTGGTAAAACCTACTTAGTCTCCGAGGTGTTTGAGTTTTCAATCCTCGAAGTCTCCTGCAGAGGTTTGTGAGAAAAACATATTTGCTTGAAAGTAACAATCTATTAGGTGTATATGCTAAAATCGTTTAAGTAAAAAAATGTCAAGAATTAAAAAATATCCTATGTATGTTTGTAATTATTACAGTATATTAAACATTATATAAAAATATAATAAATTCAAAACATATGAAATTCACATGAACTCAGTTTAAACCAGAAATCCCTGAGCTCGCTCAGTTTCTACGTGTGGATAATTAGCCGTCTCTACCTTTCAATCATTTACTATCGTTCCTCAATATCATCCTTTTTAAGGATCCCACAAGGAACAGAAGACTCTTTCCATGCCTCAGTGTCAAATAATTACAATTTCTATTAAGGCTTTGTTATTCCCTCTGCAAATCATTATAACTTTCTTTCTTTGACACCTTCCTGAGTCTGTTCTCATAGGCACCTCCCTCCGCACTCCTTCGCACTTGACCTCCTCTGGCTTCGGCTTCCTGGCTTGCTGCTCTTGGTGCTGCTGCAGTTAAGAGGCTTTCTATTCTCAGTCTGTCTGCACTTCTCAATCTTCGCATGCACGTTTGCTGCTCTGCCTGCCACTGCCTACCCCTCAGATCTCTCCTTGTTGCTCTTTGCCGCTGTCCTCTAGCTACGGGAACTGGTCCTGAGGTTCTCATCTTCACTCTCTACAACATAGAGAGACAAACACTGGTTATACATCCCTCCAGCTGCATAGTCATCATTTCCTCTATTCCCTCTTCTTTCATCCTCCCAGAAATATAAAACAAGCTGGTATGTTCAGACATAAAAGCAAGTTGTCGCCAGGACCGAGGATGGGAGTAATGAAGTGAAACAGAAACATGTGGTCTTTATCTGGGAGGAGCACTGTATGTTATAGTCCAGCCCTCTTCAAGAGTAGAAAAATTAGAAATTCTCCAGTTCTGTATATCTAATAAATTTAGTGACTATTTTACAGGAAAAAATAATGTGACTAATGAACAAATTTTCTCTTGATTCTTGTGCATAAATAGTCTGTGTTTCCCTGTTCTTTAGCTTCCCAGTGCTCATATTGTGTAATAAGTAACTCACTGGTCCTAGGTCATTAATACAAGATGCTTGCTTACTCAAGATCATAATCTTTTTATTAGCTGAGATATTTTTAAGACTTTGGCTGTTTTAATTTATTTTGCATTGAGATTAAATTGTCTCGTCATTCACAGTCATGTTCTCCACATCTTCTTTTCATTTTAGATACACCCCAAAACACTATGTCTGTGTTAAGGGAATTTCAGATTGAGCTTATAATTCTTAAAACAGTCATAGAATACATGTGATTAGAACATGTTTAGAGCCTAATCTAAGTTGATAGTCTCTCTCTTTTTTTTGGTATATTTTATTGATTATGCTATTACAGTTGCCTCATTCATTTCTCCCCTTTATGCCCTCTGCCCTGCACCCCATCCCATCATCCCCACACTTCTTAGTTCATGTTTGTGGGCTGTACATATCAGTTCTTTGATTTCTCAGCTTCCCATACTATTCTTAGCCTCCCCCGTCTATTCATTTTTTTGCCAACATTTTCCCGCCACCACTTTCCCCAGGCGCACCCACCCCCACCTCCCACCCTCAGTCCTTCCCCCATTTGGCTTTGTCCATGGGTCCTTTGTGCATGTTCCTTGATGACCCTTCCCCTCCTTTTCCTGTTATCCCCCTCCGTCCTCCCCTCTGGTTACTGTCAGTTTGTTTCTTATTTCAATGCTGCTGGCTATGTTTTGCTGTTTGTTTATTTTGCTGATTACATTCTATTTACAGGTGAAATCATATGGCATCGGTCTTTCACTGCCTGGCTTATTTCACTTAGCATAATGCTCTCCAGTTCCATCCATGCTGTTGCCAAGGGAAGTAGCCCTTTCTTTCTTTCTGCTGCATAGTATTCCATTGTGTAAATGTACCACAGTTTTTTGATCCACTTATTTACTGTTGGGAACCTAGCTTGCTTCCAATTCTTGGCTATTGTAAATCATGCTGCTATGAACATTGGGGTACATAGGTTCTTTTGAACTGGTGTTTCAGGATTCTCAGGGTATAATCCCAGCAGTGGAATGGCTGGGTCAAAAGGGTTTTTTGAGGAAATTCCAAACTGTTTTCTACAGTGGCTGCATCAGTCTGCATTCCCACCAACAGTGCACTAGGGTTCCCTTTTCTCCACAACCTCGCCAGCTCTTATTGTTTGTTGATTTGTTTATGATGGCCATTCTGACTGGTGTGAAGTGGTATCTCATTTTGGTTTTAATTTGCATCTCTCTGATGGCTAGTGATGCTGAGCATCCTTTCACGTGTCTCTGGGCCCTATGTATGTCCTCCTTGGAGAAGTGTCTGTTCAGATCCTTTGCCCATTTCCTAATTGGGTTGTTTGTCTTCCTGTTGTGGAGTCGTGTGAGTTCTTTATATATTTTAGAGAATAAACCTTTGTCCAAAGTATCATTGGCAAATATGTTCTCCCATATGGTCAGTTCCCTTTTCATTTTGCTGAGGTTTCCTTTAGCCATGCAGAAGCTTCTTATTTCAATGAAGTCCCATTTGTTTATTCTTTCCTTTATGTCCCTTGCTTTAGGGGATATATAGGTGAAAATACGGCTGGGTGGAATATCTGAGATTTTCCTGCCTATGTTCTGCTCTAGGACTTTTATGGTGTTACAACTTACATTTAAGTCTTTTATCCCTCTTGAGTTTATTTTTGTGTGTGATATAAGTTGGTGATTGAATTTCATTTTTTTTTTTGCATGTAACTGTCCAGATGTCCCAATATCATTTGTTGAAAAGGCTTTTTTACTTCATTTTATGCTTCTGCCCCTTTTGTGAAATATTAATTGGCCATAGAGACATGCGTTTATTCCTGGGCTCTCTATTCTATTCCCTTGATCTATGTGTCTGTTCTTATGCCAGTACCAGACTGTTTTGATTATGGTGGCCTTATAATATAGTTTGATGCCAGGTATTGTGATCCCTCCTGCTTTGTTCTTCTTTCTCAAAATTGCTGCAGCTATTTGGGGTTGTTTTTAATTCCATATAAATTTTTGAAGTGTTTGCTCTATATCTGTGCAATATGTCATTGGCATTTTAATAGGGATTACGTTGAATCTGTAAATTACTTTGGGTAGTATGGACATTTTGATGACATTAATTCTTCTAATCATGAACATGGTATATGCTTCCATTGATTTGTATCTTCCTTAATTGCTTTCTTCAGTGTTGTATAGCTTTCTGAGTACAGGTCTTTAACCTCCTTAGTTAAGTTTATTGCTAGGTATTTTATTTTTCTTGTTTCTATGGTTAATGGGATTTTTCCCCAGTTTCTCCTTCTGATATTTCATTGTTGTTGTACAAAAATGCCTTTGATTTCTGAATATTGTCTTTGTATCCTGTTGTTTTGCCAAATTCACTTATTAAGTTGAGTAGTTTTTTGATGGAGTCTATATGTTTTTCTTGTACACTATCATGTCATCTGCAAACAATGACAGTTTTACTTCCTCCTTTCCAATTTGGATGCCTTTTATTTCTTTTTCTTGTCTGATGGCTGTGTCTAGGACTTCCAATACTACATTGAATAGAAGTGGTGAAGGCAGACATCCTTGTCTTGTTCCCCATCTTGGTGGGAAAACTTTCAGCTTTTGCCCATTCAGTATAATGTTGGATGTAGGTTTCTCATATATAGTCTTTATTACTTTGAGGTATGTCCCCTTTATTCCCACTTTGCTGAGTGTTTTTATCATAATCAGTGCTGTACCTTATCAAATGCTTTTTTTGCATCTATTGATAAGATCATATGATTTTGGTCTCTCCTTCGTTTATGTGATATATTACACTGACTTGCGAATATTGTACCATTCTTGCATCCTTGGTATGAATCCCACTTGATCGTGGTGTACGGTCTTTTTAATGGATTGCTGGATGCAGTTTGCCAATATTGTTGAGGATTTTAGTGTTTATATTCATCTGCAATATCAGCCTGTAGTTTTCTTTCTTTGTTGTGTCTTTTCTGGTTTTGGGATTAGGATGATGCTGGCCTCATAAAAAGAGTTTGGGAATATTACCTGTTCTTGGGTTTTTTGGAATAGTCTGAGAAGGACAGGGGTTAGCTCTCTCTGAAATGTTTTGTAAAATTCTCCTGTGAATCCATCCGGTCCAGGGCTTTTGTGTGCCTGGAGTTTTTTGATTACTGCTTCAATTTCATCAGCTGTTTACAGTCTGTTCAGGTTTTCTGCTTCTTCTTCATTCAGGTTTGGAAGATTATATTTTTCAAGAAATTCATCCATTTCACCCAGGTTTTCAAATTTCTTGGTATATAGCTGTTCATAGTCATTTCTTCCAATCCTTTGTATTTCTGTGCTATCAGTTGTAATTTCTCCTCTTTC
>PVJD01020019.1:0-10402 GCA_004026545.1 Mormoops blainvillei
TGCTGCTTCTCCAGTCTCTAGTTAAGGAATCACTAAAACTTGCAGGGAAGGCAGGCAGGGACGGAGGGAGGGAAGGATGGAGAAAAGGAGGTGGGAGGTGTGACGGTGGGGGAAGGGAGGGAGGAAGGAATAGGAAAGAGGTTGAGTTGCTTTTTTTAAAGTCCCTTTCAAGTCTATGTTTTTTTGTATTCTAATGTTGGATAGTGTTAAAATACTATACAATATAAAATACTACACTACACAGTATATCTAAAAAATTATTAAAGACATCTATTTTTTTCACTGATGTATCTCTAGTATATCGAACAGTCTCTGGCAGATGCACTAAATAAATATTTGCTGTGGAAAGACTCACTGATACTTTGAAAAAACACTGAGTAATACTTTACTTCACTGCACTGAAGAAAAGTCAATGACACCTAAACACTGATTTTAAGCAAATACTTTTTGTGTGGGGAAAAAACTGAAATAAATTAAGGGTAGAAGAACTGATTTTGGTTCTTTTGATTTTATCAAAATCAATGTAATACCTGTGTTTTGGCTCCTGGTGTCATTGGAGTTGCAAAATTGTTTAGATCCCAAATGTAAATTTCAGATTCATTAGCACCAGAGGCTACCAGATTAGTCTGCAATAAGAAACAATTAATAACTAAAGAGCATTTTCAAAAAATTAAGAGAATTCAGATTAACTCAGCTCATACCTGGAAGGATCTGTCAGTTTTAGGTCATATAATTTTTTTATTTAATTAAAGAAGCAGGAAGCATGAATTTTTAACTACTATGAATAACAATCTAAAATTTAAATAGTTTTTTAGAGAAACACATAATATTCTATTTGACTTAAAAAGATAACATGTATATAGGCATTTTAATATAAGAGATTAAAAAATAATTACATGGATAAATTCCTCAGCAATCATGCAACTATATGGGGATTATCATTCATGGTTTTGCATCTCTAGAAGGGGATCCGATTGTGGAAAACAACAACAGGTCACCAATTACTGCTTTCAGGCAAATAACCGAATCCTAAATTAATGGCATCCATCCAGGGTAACACAAATCCAGCTTCTGGAGCCCGACCAAGATAGGCTAGTAAAATCTCTTGTCTTAAATCCTTCATGTAATTCTGCTTCGTTTACACTCAATCTTGTTCCAGGTGGCAATGTTTCTAGGTTATCTCTGTTGCATACCTTTACGGTCAAAAAGACCCTAAAACTGTGACATGATGTACAGCAAGATAATGAGTTTCATGTATTAATCTTCATCCTTTATTGTTCACTCTCATAAATTCTTCTCTGATCAACAGACATATAACTGAAAATAGAGGAATTCTATGGTAATAGCTACCTATAATACAAGACATTAACCAAAAATCAGCAGCTGTTTAATCCAATTAACAAAGGAACTAGCTTTCTAATCTAAAGAATAAATACCATAAATGGCAGAAATTAAGAAGTTTGGGCTTTCCTCTATATCTTAAGTATATACTTGTAATACAGGAACAAAACTAATATAAACTTGAAGATAATATTCATTTTTTTGGTTGTAAGACTCTAGTATTCTATTAACTCAAGATCTTTATTAACCTATACTTTTATATAATTAATATTCAGTAATGTTTATAATGGCAACGGTAGAGAGACTCTTACTTGTCTGTTAATTAAATTTGTGCTATACTTGTGTATATTTCTAACTATATCATAGAGTAGTAACCTCTTTGTCATAAATACCAAATTTATCAATTAACAAAACCATGGATTAAACCAGACATTACAGCACCAACCCAATGTTGCATAGAACAAACATTGAAAAGGCAACGTTTCCAACCTACAGTGCTACTGATGTTTAAAAAACGTCCAATCAGAGGTATGACATCTCCAGAATTCCCTGAATTGAATCAGCCAGATACCTTCCATGGAGTTAGTGTCATTTATGCTGAACTCAACCCTGAACCCTCCATTCTTCAAACAAATATACTCACTCATCAGCCTGCACAGACACATATTCTTAGCTTTCGATTCCAAGACTGAGGGCTACTAGATTCATGTACTTGTTTCAAATAAGCAGTACATATGTCAAGGATTATAAATACATGTCAAAAGTCTAACCTGGAAAATGTTCACATCCAAGGCTCTCACTGGGCCAGTATGCTTGTCATTTTGGGCAATCACAACATCCTTGTCTCCAGCTATAATTTTAGAAGGATCATAAAGAATAATATTTCCATTTTCACCCCCTGCAATCAGAACTCCAGAGATATTTCCTTTGGAGTCCATCTTATGAGGCCCCCAAATCAACTTGTGGTACCTTTAAGAGAAAATGAGTAAAGCAACAATCTTTCAGAGTCAAATAAATGTAGAATTTAATTTGAAATCATACACTTAATTCTTCACATATTCATAAATACTCCCAAAACACTGCTTCACCTCTAGTGGGGGTGTGATGACTTGGTGAAATGGCATTTTAGTTATATTCACATGTTCGTGTTTGATTTTGTAACTTAACAGAGTAAACATATGCTTTTGTAGAGGCAATACAGTGTGACAATGTGTACTTGATTTGTGTGTCAAAAGATAGGGGCTGACGAACAGTCCTACCGTTTAGAAACTGTGAGGCCTGGGCAAGGTACTTGATCTTTCTAGGCTGCTTTTGGTTTATCTGAAAAGAGAGCTAATCAACCACTCCCCTTGATTCTGTTTGACTATGGAAGTATTCACCAACGAGCGGTTTGTGAAACAGGAAAGGTGAAGGGAATCATCTGAAATTTTCTAAGAAAGCCCTGGCCGGCAGGGCTCAGTTGGTTGAGCGTCGTCCCACAAAGCCAAAGTTTGTAGGTTCGATTCCGGTCAGGGCGTGTGCCAGAGTTGGGGGCCTGAACCCTGACTGGGGTGCATGTGAGAGGAAACCAATAGATATTTCTCTCACACATCGATGTTTCTCTCCCTTTTTTTCCCTCCCTTCCCCTTTCTCTATAAATAAATAAAAATTTTATTGAAAAAAGAAAGGAACTCTACTATATCATGAGGGGGGAAAATACTAGAAACTGGATCCCGTCCTTGCTAGCCTACACATGACAGTCAGCAATAAAAAGTCAGTAGACATAGACTCTTCTTTGCTTCCACAGAAATTCACTAATATGTTTTTTCACAAAATATTTCACCCATTGTTGGTAATATTCTTTGCACTTTCTCATGGTGATATATTTATAGAAATACTAGGCACAAATCACAACATATAATCAAATATAACCACGTGAATTTAAGGTTGAATCTCATACCTGTGAGAAGAAGAGAAAGTGGCACAAGATTTCATATCGAAGGATGGATCTGAAAGGTCTAATTCAAATATCTCGAGGGAAGCGTTAGTACTAAATGTTGCATCCAATTGCTGAGCAGATGTTCCTACAGAAAATACATTTGTGGTAACTATGCAAGCAAAAATAAGAAACTCAGAAAACCATACAAAAGAGAAATTAAATGCATGTTTCTCAATGATCTCACCCACGAGTGTTGTAAAAGTGGCTGAAATCTCCGCACATATACCACTGAGCAGATGTTTAAATCCCTATAGCAATGAGATCCTAACCCAGGGCTCGGACATGATGTTTGTAAGAGGGAAGAGTGCAGATAATTTTTTAGGCCAATAGATACTTTAAAAGTTCTGTAAAAACAGTACCGGGTTTACTCTATCTGCTTATAGTCACAAATGATATAACTCCAACTCTTTTTATAAAGAAAAGCTAACATCAAAACTGATCTTCATTCAAATTGATATTTAACAGTTTTGTTTACATGTTATCTATTGTGCTTAGTTCTGGAGGAATAAAGATAAAACACAACTTTTATAAAGTGGGGAAGATACTATAAATATATCGTGATTAATTCTATGATGTATAAGGTGCTATGGGAACACAGAGGAAGGTCACTGAATCCAGGTGCCAGGAAGGAGGCAGGTATCTTGCCAGGGAAGAAGAGGCTTTCTGGAGATGAAGCTTGACTTGAATCTTAAAGAACAGGTATGAGTAAGTCAGAGGTACTATGTTCTCTGTTGCACTTACCTGTAGCTAAGTAAATGGGATGATTCTGGGCAGGGCTCCATGCCTGCATAGCTGTACGATCTACTTCCTTTAACTTCATCCTGCTGAAGAGAGTATTTTCTTTAGAAATATACTGAACATGTAACATGGAACAAAGAAATACACTGGACAAACCATTACATCATTAATAATGCCCGAGCACCAATAAATCCAATTAGGTATCATTTGTTGGGAATGTCAATGTTAGAAAAAAGGACACTTGGTCAATTATGTTGAGACAAATATAGGGCTATTCTGATGTTTACCAAATACAGTCTTTCAGCTAGAAAATCACTGTGGAAAAAAATCTGCTACACTATATGCTTCTCAGGCAAGGATACATGACAACGCACCAGGGGTTAAGAGAAGGTACACAGAAAACAAGGTGCGTCTTCCTGGAGCAGGATAATTCAATAAGAGCAGTTTTTAACATTAATTTTAAGTTAAAATAGACTAACTACAAAAAAGAATATAATAAGCCCATAGATTTTAAAGATAAATCACAAATTTTTTAAAGACCTGTTCCATCCAAGCTACAATCCCCATTCCACTAGTTTATAAGTTCTCTCTGGTAAAGTTACTTTGTAGAAAAATTCAGAGTACTGTGCTACTGCTAAAAAAAGAAAAAAATGAAAAAAATTTGTTATTCGACATAAATGCATTCACATGACACAGTACTCCACTGTAAAGATGTACCATAATTTAATTACTTTGTTCGGTAATGGTGAATGCCTCAGTAGCTTCTAATCTTTTGCTATTTTTGCAAAAAGGAATGTTGAAATAAATGGTCATTGTACATATTGTTTCATCAATGGGTAAAGATAGCTATAAATTTCCAGAAGTAAAACTGCTGAATTAAATGGTGAATGAGATTTAAATTCTGACGGATAGTGCCAGGTTAACCTCCACGGTAACTATACTTTTTCGCATTTCCAAGAGTAATATATGAATAGCTGTTGCCCTACAGCCTTTCCAGAATAACACTTTGGGGGCCGGGGCAGAGGGGACACTTTTAGACTTTTAGCAACAGGATCGATCAGTGAAATATTAGCTCTGTAAAATTATAATCTGCAATTCTCATACTCTAAAGAAATGTTGAACATTATTTCCTTCTCTGTCACCTTTTATTTTTTAAAAAGTTTTAAAAATATGTTTATTGATTTTAGAGAGAAATATTGATGTGAGAAACATCGACGGGATGCCTCACATATGCATCCCAACAGGGGATCAAACCCGCAACCTAGGTACGTACCCTGACCGGGAATTGAACTCACAACCTCTTGGTGTATGAGATGACACTCCAGCCAACTGAGCCACACTGGCAAGGTGTCTCTGTCTCTGTCACCTTTGCTATGTATTTTTATCTATATCATTTGTCTATTTTTGCATTGTTAGACTTTATCTGTTGGCTTTGCTTAGTATGTATTTTTTTACCTTTCACAGGATTTTATTTTTTAAATATAGATTTTATTTATTAGAATAGTTTTAGGTTCACAGAAAAATTGAGTGAAAGTATAGAAAGTTCCCACATACCTCTTTCCTACCCCGTCAACCACAGACTCTCCCACCACCAAAATCCTGTACTACCATAGTACATTTATTTGTTTCAGGCAATGACCCAACACAGACACATCATTATATCCCAGAGTCCATAATTTACATTAGGTTCAGCCTTTGTGTTATACATTCTGTGGGTTTTGACAAATGTATAATGACTCACAAATGTGTAATGACTATTACAGTATCATTTAGAAGTTTCCCTGCCCTAAAGATTCTCTGTGCTCCACCTATTCATCCCTCTCTTTCTACCTCCCTCCTGGCAACCACTGATCTATTTACTGTCTCCATAGTTTTGCCTTTTCCAAAATGTCATTTAGTTATAATCATAGAATATGTAGCCTTTGCAGACTGGTTTCTTTCTCTCAGCAATAGACATTTAAGTTTCCTCCATGTCTTTTTGTGACTTGACAGCTCAATTCTTTTTAGCACGGAAAAATATTCCATTGCATTGATGTACCAAAATTTTTATTTTTTATAGTCAAATTTGTCACTTACAAAATGGTTTCTGAATTTTGATTTGTTAGCAAGGACTTCATGCCGGATTATGAATAACTTCACCCATATTCTTCTGCTAGCAAATCTATTTGTGGTTTATGATTTATATTTAAATTTTGACTCACTTGGAGCATGTGCTGGTATATAATGGACATTCAAAGTTTATTTTTTTGTTACTACTCCAAAACTATTTATTGAAAAGTCTTTTTTCTACTAATTTTAGATATCACTTTTATCATGTAATAAATTCTTTTTATTAGGTTTATTTCTGAATTTACTATTTAGGTTTCTATTCCTGTAGGTATTAAGACATAGGTAAGAATTTACATTCCTCTATATGCTTAGGTTTATTTCCAGATTTCCATCCTGAAGGTCCATTTGTTTATTTACAGGTTCGGCAGTCCACTGTTTTAAATACTGAGATTTTAATCATGAGTATGTTTTCAATAACCCCAACCCACTGCTTTCCCCAACACTGTTTTCTTCATTACTCTTTATTTTACTACATGTTAGAATAGCTTTTTTAAATTCCAGGAAAAAAAGTTCGTAATTTTATGGAATCTGCATCAAATTAATAAATTTAGGGAGAATTAGTATGATGTCCGAATCTTCTTATCAAGCAAATGGTATCTTGATTAAAGTCTTCTTTTTGTATCTTTCAGTTTTTTTTTAATTGGGTTTGCTTATTTCTATTTCATCTTTTGATTTTGTTTATAAATGTGACTTTTCCCCCCTTTCATTACACTGTCTATCTTCTCGTTATTGTCACATAAGGGCTAATGATTTCTTCAATTAATTTTGTATCCTGTTATCTTATTGAACTCTCTTTTTGGAGTAGTTTTTTAGTAGATTCTGTTGGATTTTCCACATATATACTCATACCATGTGCCAATACTGACAGTTACCTCTTTGTTTCAAATTGTTATTCCTCTAATTTCTGTTGCTGAGTTGGCTGGTAACTGTAGTAACGTATTAAACAATAGTGATAACAGTGAGATTTCTTTCCTGTTTTTTTTTTCTTTTTGTGGCAAAGCCTATTATATCACCACTGAGCATGATTTTGGGATTTGAGATACACATACACATGTATATATATTAAGTATATATAATATAAGGAAATAGCCGTTGATTACTGATTTATTTAATGGCATTTATAAAGACTGGGTGTTGAATTTTGTCAAATGATTTTCATTAAGTAATTGGAGATAACCATATGATTTTTTTCCTTAAGCCTATCAAAAATAAATTGTACTAATAAATTTCCTAACACTGAATAATCTCATACCCTAAATAAACTTCTCTCTCTTTGTCTTCTTTCTTTCTTTATTCTTTTTTGGTCCTAGAGCCTGCAGTATTGTAATTTACTGTAAAAGCATGTAACCAAATACTTAAACATATCCACCAGATCTATAGTATTTGTTTAGTTGTTCCATTTTGTTTAAAACAGTTTTGCATCTAGAGTCACAAAAGTGAGACTGAGTCTACAGTTTTGTTTGTTTGTGCAGTCTTTGTCAGGTTTTGATATCAATGTTATATTTGTTTCACAAAAAGATGCAAGTTTTTCTTCTTTTCCTATCCTCTGGAATAGTCTAAAAAGCAGTATTGGAATTACTGGTTCTTTAAGGATTTACTGGAATTTTGTGAAACATCTGGGCCTGATACTACTGGGGGAGTTGCTCCTTTGGTATAATTTTCTCTATTTCTTCAATGGAAATTGATCTATTTGAATTTCCTTCATGCAAGGTAATTTTTGGTAAATTGTATTTCCCTTGTATTTTCATTACTATGGTCATCTATACATTCTACAATTTCTATTTGCATTCTCCATTGATCTAAGAAATGTTTGACACTAATATCCAAGTGGAGGAGCCTTAATATTTACTGCATTGTGATTTTTTGATACTATTTCTCTTTCATGAAATTTACTGAAGTTTTCTTTGGGACATATATAGGTGTTTTCGTGACTGTTCCATGAAATCTTAAAAAAAAGGGTTGCTCTGACTGTTCAAACCTGAGACTTGGGCCTCTTGTCCTCTTCCCTGAACAACACGAGCTTCAGCGCCCTCTCCAGCTTCTCCACGAATTACCAGACCCTGGATTCTGTGCAGCCGCCCAGCCGACAGGCCTGACCGGCCAACAATGTAGCCGGCCAGAGTCAATGCAGGTGCTGGGGGTTTCAGATCCTGGAACTCTGTGTCCCATTCCACCAGTGTGCAAAGTGCCCGGGGGTTCCAGGTGCCTAACTGTGGGGATGGTCCAGGCTCTAGAGGGCATAGGGGACATCCAGAGCAAAAAGGAGACTATGCAATGCCTGAATGACTGCCTGGCCTGCTACCTGAAGAGGGTTAAGAAGCCTGAGGCTGATAATCAAAGACGGGGAAGCGACATCTGGGAACACCTAGAGGAGAAGGAATCCCAGGTCAGAGACTAGGGGCTGGTTGGTCTTATCTCAAGACCACTGAGGACCTGAGGGCTGAGATCTTTGCAAGTTCTGTGGACAATGCCCATCTTGCTGCTGATGACTTCAGAGTCAAAGATGAGTTGGAGCTGGCCACACACTAGTCTGTGGAGAGTGACATCGATGAGTTCCGAAAGATCACTGATGACACCAATATCACTCAGCTGTAGGTGGAAACAAAGATCGAGGCTCTCAAGGAGGACCTGGTCTTCAAGAAGAACTGTAAGGAGGAAGTAAATGGCCTATAAAACCAGACTGCCAGCTCTGGGCTGACTATGGAGTTGAATGCCCCCAGATCTTAGATTCCAGCAAGATCATGGAGGACATCCAGGCCCAGTATGACAAGCTAGCTCAGAAGAACTGAGAGGAGCTAGACTAGTACTGGTCCCAGTAGACTGAAGAGGGCACCATGGTGGTCACAGCACAGACTGCTGAGATAGGAGCTGCTGAGATGACACTCACAGAGCTGAGACTACCGTCCTGTCCTTGGAGACTGACCTGCACTAAATTAGAAATCCGAAGGCCAGTTTAAGAGAACAGTCTGAAGGAGGCGAAGACGTGCTATGCCACGCAGATGGAGCAGCTCAACAAGACCCTGCTGTACCTGGAAACAGAGCTGTCCCAGACCCGGGCAGAGGGGCAGCGCCAGGCCCAGGAGTACCTGGCCCTGCTGAACATCAAGGTCAAACTGGAGGCTGAGATCGTCACCTACTACCACCTGATGGAACAAGGGGAGGACTTCAATCTTGGTGACGCCCTGGACAACAGCAACTCCATGGAATCCATCCAAAAGACCACTGCCCACAGGACTCTAGGCAGCAAATTGGTGTCTGAGGTCAACAACACCAAAGTTCTGAGGCATTAAGACAACAGAAGTGGGGTATGCCATGGTGGGGAGGCTGCCAAGAAAAAGTTCAGAGACCACAGAATATTAAAAAAAAAAAAAAAAGTGATCTGTTTCCAGGGTCAAGTTCAATATTTATGAATCAAATCAACCCTATTACTTAATTGTTTAGAGCTTCTCTTTACTAATTTTTTCCTATTTGATCTGTCTTGGACAACAAAGCATTCAAAGTCTCCTCACTAGCCCTGGCTGGTGTGGCTCGGTGGACTGAGTACCTGCCTGCAAACCAAAGGGTTGCTGGTTTGATTCCCAGTCAGAGTCCATGCTGGGGTTGCATGCCAGGTCCCCAGGAGGGGATGTGTGAGATGCAACCACACGCTGATGTTTCTCTCCCTCTCTTTCTCCCTCTTTCCCGTCTCTATAAATAAATAAATGGATAAATAAATAAATAAAATCTGTCGTTTTAAGTCTCTTCACTAATGCATTTGTGTCGATTTCTCCTGGCGGCCCCTGAAACTTGCTTTATAAAAGTTACTTTGTTTTTTAATATGTGGTTATTTGGTAGATAGATATTCATAATGTTAAATATTCACTGTCAAATGAACATTTTAGTTTTATAAAATATTCTTCTTAGTTTTAAATAATACTTTTGGGCCTGATTTCAGGTCCAAATTTGTCTCATATTAAAAGCAATGCCTTAGTTTCCTTTTTATTTGCCATTATGAGTATATTTTGTCTTTATCAACTTTTGAACCACTTTGTTTTCACTGGTTGTCTTAAATTTAAAAAAAAAAGAAATTAAGCTTTGCTTAGTGGTCACACACACAAAAAAGCTTTGCTTAGAGATTCAATTTGAAAATCTTTCCAACAGAGTAACTACTAAGGCCATTTAAAACTTTTTGATATGGTCACTCTTAGTTTTATCTTATTTTGCTATATTTGGTTTTATAATTTAAAAAATACTGTC
>PVJD01020020.1:0-10400 GCA_004026545.1 Mormoops blainvillei
GAAAAATGATCTTAAAAAATAGCAACAATTAATGGAGCTTATGAAGAAAAATGGAAGAATACAAGACAAGGAAAAGGATTAGTCCTATTTCCAAAAGAAAGAAAAGGTTATGTATAATACATTTTTAAAAAGTAATTGTTGCTGAGAATACCTGTGAAAGAGATTTGGTGTTTTATCTAAGAATTTGGTGGGCAAGAAATATCTGTAGAGGAGCTGGAAACAAAACAAAAACAAAGGGGAAAATACCATTTTGCGAGAATGACCTGCTGGTGGCAGCAACAGATCACAGTTGCCTCTCATCGCATCAGGCATTCCAGGCAGGTCTGAAAGCACAGGGCTTCTGTTTTCATAAGATTTCAAACCACAGGCTGCTGTTATGATAGATATAAAAATGGGCAAATCACTCTAGCTATCAATATGACTGACAGGAATTTTTTCAAGAGTATTTTACATTAGCAGAGTTTTACACTTATTTTTACCCCATGGATTGTGGGGGTAGAAAAGAGGGAATAGGTATTAAATTATAAATTAAATAGTGAAAAAGCCTTTTAAAAACGGATGGGCTGACTGCTGAAAGCAATAGCACCTTAGTTATTAACTTCTGATTTTGCTGTAAGATAAAGATGGGTTTAATAAACTGACTTTTGCACAGAATGAAATATTTGTTTTACTGAGAATATTTTGAGAGGCCTTCAGTAGCCATTTTTCAGTTCTCTTCCATAAACATTACTAAGGAATTCTTTGACTGTCGGATGGCTTTGAAAACCTGGGAACATTAATGTTTATTCCATAGATAGTAGAAAATAAATGAATGTTTTTGCTTGTTCTATTTATGCCTAAGGAAGTACTCATTTAAAAAAATGGAAAATTTCTGCAGTTTCTGAGCTTTGATGAAGGCCATAGTCAGGCCCCTGGCAGGAGCCGTCTCATGCCCAGTGGCGTCCTTGGAGGCCCAGGTGTAGAAGGGCCACATGGTCAGACAGTAATACTTTGACCGGGATGTTTCTCTCTCTGGGTGGCTTAGCCCCGCAGGCCTCCCAACCGCTGAGCCTGGCTTCTGATTCCAGAGTGCCACTGGGGAAGAGAAGACAGAAGAGCCACCCTTTGCCTCAGGACAGTGTCAGCAGAGACAGCCAGAATCCTCCAATGGAAGGAACAAATGCTGAGGCTTAGAGGGTGCTGAGTGCCTAGTAAGTAAAAAGGGGATCTGCCCATGAGTTGGATCTGGATGGAGGCCCTTAACAGAAGACATGGGACCCACTGCCCAGGAAGCCTTTAGTCATTCCTGTCACACCCTGAGATGTAGATGGCACCAAGCGAATGCACAATATATACGAATTAAACGAAGAAAAGAATGAATGAGACAAAAAATATAATGCAAGAGAACTCATTTAATTTCTTCAGTAAGGAGTTCTGTGTCTTATCTCATTCTGTTATCCATTTGCCATACAGTGTTTGAGAGCTTATGAGAGCCTCAGTTTTTTTGTTAAACACCTACACTCAGAGATGCTTATTTTCATTCTGCAGATTCTGTCATGTGTTATCTTGGTGTGAGGAATGAATTAGGAATCTGAGTTTTAGGAAATAGTTGGCCAGTTGTAACAACGCTTAAATAATCTGTTCTTTCCCCATGAATGTGATAAAACTGTATGTCCAATACATTTATTTCTGGATGTTTTATGTTCCCTATTTATTTGTCTGCTCTTGAACTGAGACACAGTATTTTAACTACCATGGGTTTACAAGATTTATTAATATTTACTGGATCAATATCCCATTTCTTATCCTTCTTTTTTCAGTGTTTTATTGGTTATTCTATATCAATTATTTTTCTAGATGAGTGTTAAAATTATTTTGTCAGTTGATTTTGGGAAAATGATATATTTACAGTATTCATCAGGGATATGGGATGTCTCTTTAGATATTCCATGTCTTCTATATATGCCTAAGAAATGTTGTATTGTTTTTCGTGGAAGAAAACCCTAAACTTTTCTGGCCCTCTTAATTAGTTCCCATCTCTGATCAGTAGTTACCACCTTAGAGTGGACTTCCTAACCTATTTAAATTGCACCCCCCCGCACACCTCCATAACTTTTTATTTTGCTCTATTTTCTTACAGTACTTACGGACATAAATATTTGTTTTCTATTTATGTGGTCTGTCTCCCCCAATAGAATGTGAGCTTTGGGTGGGTAGACACTTCGGTATCCTGTTAACTGCTGTCTCCAGCCCCAGCAGCGCTCAGCACATTCTAGTATGAATATTTGTTGGATGAATTGTGCTCACCACCCATCTCTTTCAAATCTTAGTATTTTGCCATATTTGTTACCTTTTTTTTTTAAAGAAAGAAAACAATACAGATACAGTTAAAATCTGTTCTGGATCCAGCCACAATTCTATTTCCCCTCTTCTCTCTTAGAGAGTCAAAATTCCAAAGTTTAACATTTTAAAAATAAACATCATATGCTTTTGCTTCATACTTATGTAACATAAACACTATATAGAACTGTTTGCTCTTGTTTTTAAATTTTATGGTAAATGTGTATATAAAATAAATACGTGTGTGTGTGTATATATATGTTAGTGTGCATATGTATATATGTTTGCAAGTTGTCTCTTTTCACTCAGTGTTATATTTTAGGGATTTACCCATGCTGACATATGTACCTCTAGTTTTTTTAATTTTAACATTGGGTTGTTTCCAGTTTTTTTTACAATTATGTATATTGCTGAACTGAAAATACTAGCACATATTAGAAGTAGATTGACTGCACATCTTCCTCTTTATTAGTTGTTGCCAAATTTCTCTGTAGAGTTGGTGAAACCCAGCAAGGTGTGGGAACTCTTTTGTTTCCTAATGTGGACTACCAACTTTTATATTATTACTTTATTATTTAAAATTATATTTTATTGATTATACTATTACAGTCATCCCAATTTTTCCCCCTTTTCCCTCTCCACACAGCACCCTCTACTCCCTCAGGCAATCCCCACACCATTTTTCATGTCCATGGGTCACACGTAGGTTCTTTGGCTACTCTGTTTCCTATACTATATTTTATATCCCCATGTCTATTCTGTAACTACCTATTTGTACTTAATCCCCTCACCTCTTTACCCATTCCTCCGTAATCCCTTCCCATCTGGCAACCATCTGGTATCCATGATTCTGTCTGTGTTCTTCTTGTTTGCTTAGTTTGTTTTTAAGATTCATTTGTTGATAGATATGTATTAGTTGCCATTTTATTGTTTATAGTTTTGATCTTCTTTTTCTTAAGTCCTTTTAACATTCCATGTAATAATGGTTTGGTGATGATGAACTCCTTTAGTTTTTTCTTCTCTGGGAAGCTCTTTATCTTCCCTTTGATTCTAAATGATATTTTTGCTGGATAGGGCCATCTTGGCTATAGGTCCCCGCTTTTCATGACTTGAACATTTCTTGCCAATCCTTTCTAGCCTGCAAAATTTCTTTTGAGAAATCCATTGACAGTCTTATGGGAATTCCCCTATAGGTATTAATGGCTTTTCTCTTGCTGCTTTTAAGATTCTCTCTTTATCTTTAACCTTTAGCATTTCAATTATGATGTGCCTTGTAGTGGGTCTCTTGGCATCCATCTTGTTTGGGACTCTCTGTGCTTCCTGGACTTGCATTTCTATTTCCTTCACTAAATTGGGGAATTTTTCTTTCTTTATTTTTTCAAATAGATTTCCACCTTTTTGCATTTCTCCTTCTGGCACCCCTATGATGTGAATGTTGGATCACTTGAAGTTTCCCAGAGGCTGCTTATACTATCCTCATTTTTAGGATTCTTTTTTCTTCTTGTTATTCTGATTGGTTGTGTTTTGCTTCCTTATGTTCCAAATCATTGATTTGATTCTTGGCTTCATCCACTCTACTGTTGTTTCCCTGGAGAGTGTTCTTTATTTTAATAGTGTATCCTTCGTTTCTGACTAAATCTTTTTTATGTTGTTGAGGTCCTCACTAAATGCCTCGAGCATCCTTATAACCAAGTTTTGAGCTCTGCATCTGATAGATTGCTTATCTCCATTTTGTTTAGTTCTTTTTTCTTGGGTTTTGATCTGTTCTTTCATTTGAGCTATGTTTCTTTGTCTCCTCATTTTGGCAGCCTCCCTGTGTTTTTTTTCTATGTATTAGGTAGAGCTGCTATGACTCCCTGTCTTGGTAGTGTGGCCTAATGTAGTAGGTGTCCTGTAGGGTCCAGTGGCACAGCCTCTCCTATCAGCCAAGCGGGGTATACTCAAGGTATGCCCTTAGTGTGAACTGAGTACACACTCATCTTGTAGTTGAACCTTGATTCCTATTGGCACATCAATGTGAGGGATTTACCTAGGCCAGCCAGCTGCAAGGACTGACTGTGACCACTAACCACCAACCTCCCACCTTCTGTGGAAGATCAGCTATGCAGGAGCAGGGTGGTGGTGCTCTGATGTGGTCTGTTGCTGTCCACTGGGTGTGCAGGCTCTGGGGTTTCCCAGGTAGTGGAGACCAAGGTCAGCTCCCACCTGTTGTTTTGCCCAGGGCTACCCTACCTGACCTATAAAGCAATCTGAGTTGGCTGTTACTTGTGCTGGGCTTGGAGATTCCCGGGCAAAGCCAAGCTGTGATTCTAGCCTGGCTGCTACTAGTGCTTGGCCTGGGGCCCCTTAGGAAGAGGTATGGAGCCTGGGGGCTCACTGAAGCTGGCTGTTGCGTATTTGAGAGGATTTAGGAAGTTGTGAAGCATGAGCCAAGACCAGCCATTCATATGGAGAAGCAGCTTGGGTGGGCCTGTAGGTTGGGTGGGATGGAGTCTCTGAGAATCTCCAGGGCAGGGCAAACAGTGTTAGCCAGGTTGATGGAGTCTCAGATCTGGCACCAGCCTGCTGGTTCTATGGCTTTGTTGGGGGAGAGTTCAGAAAAGGGACAATGGTGACAATGGCCCGCCTTTGTGTCTGGGAGAAAGCCGTCCCCCAGCTCTTGCTTTGATACCCTACACTTCGGTTCCTCCCTGTATGCCACTGGTGCCTTTCAAGCTGCCATCCTGGTGTTGGAGCTCAGAGGGAGTGAGCCTGAGTAAGTTCTTGTGTGGGTTCTTTAAAAGGAGCTGCTCGGGACTCCAACAGTTTCTTCCATGACTCAATTCCCACTGATTTTTGCATCCAGAAGTTATGGGGGCTTATCTTCCTGGCACTGTAACCCTGGGCTGGGGGGCTGATGTGGGGCTGGGACTCCTCGCTCCCGAAATATTTCTCCTGAATTTTTATCCACCAGATGTGGATGTGGGATCAGCCCATTCTGCATCTCTGCCCCTCCTACCAACCCGGTGGATGTGGTTTCTTTAATTCCATAGTTGTCAGACTTCCCTTCAACTTGATTTCTGATGGTTCTGAGTGATGGTTGTTCTATATTTTAGTTGCAATTTTGTTGTGGTTATGTGAGGAGTCGAGCTCTGTTTACCTACACGGCTATTCTGATTGGAAGTCTAGAGGACTACCCATCCCTAGATGCTTCACATCCTTTCCAGCACGCAGCGCTGACAGACTTCTTACTTAGCCTGTTCTGGCTGCTGTAACAAAGTGCCATAGACTGGGTGGCCCGTAAGCACCAGAGGTTGATTTCTCATCGTTCTGGAGGCTAGAAGTGTGAGATCAAGGCGACAGCAGCGTTGGTTCCTGGTGAAGGCCCTCTTTGAGGCTGTGGACCACTGCTCATTGCACAATCACGTGGTGGGGAGCACAGAACTCCCTGAGGTCTTTTTGATAAGGGCACTAATCCCACTCATGACCTAAGTACCTCCCAGAGGTCACCCTCCTAATATCAGGGTTAGGATTTTAACATATGAATTTTGGGGGTACAAACATCCAATCTATAGCACAGACTTGAAGTTTTCAGTCTAATGGATTTTAACTGACTGGATAGCTTCATACACACTTAGTATGATACTGAATGCTGAGTTTTGTAATGTGGTGAAAGCAAATGTGTTCAGAATTATTGAACACATCCGAGATTTCCCTGTGTCATTGGAGATGAGTACAAAATGACTTAAACTGACTAAGGCTGTGCATGAGCTGTTACTAATATGGAGAGGAGGTGGAAATCCAGGTGGGCTGCAAACACTAGCTAAAGCCTCAGGAAGATGTGTGAAATGACTTAGACCTTGATGACTGGGTAGATTGGGACACGTGGATCCCATGCCTCAGCATCCAAGGTGTGGGAAGAGAGTGGAAATGTGCCTAAAGAGTTGAAATCCAAGTGTAAGAGGTTGGGCTGGGGAACATGTGAAAATCCTTAAGAATTTGTGCCTATTGGCTAGTGGGAGAATGGGAAACTTCAGTAAAGGAGTGGAGGAAATTTTAAAAATATTTAATATCTTAATGAAGTGCTGACAAGTCATGACAACATTTTGACAATACCATAATTCACCGCATAATGACATTTCCATGAACAATGGGCCACATTTCCCATGGTGGTCCCATAAGATTATAGTGGAGCTAAAAATTTTCTATCATCTAGTAATGTAGTAGCTGTTATATGTAGTGTAACACATTGACCATGTGTTTGTGGTGATGTTGGTATAACAAACCTACTGTGCTACCAGTCATATAAAAGTATAGCGCCTGCGATTACAGTAGTAGCCTATCCCAACTAGGTTTGTGTATGTTTGCATAATGATGAAATTGTTTAATGTTGCATTTCTCAGAACGTATCCCTGTTGTTAAGTGGTGTATGACCGTGACACGAAATTTGAAATTTTATTAAAATGAAAAATTTTATTTGTATTGAAAAATTATTTTAAATTTTGTGTCTGCGACTAGTTAACTTCATATTCCAGCTGGTGCAGCCTTTGGCCCTAAAGTGACAAGAAGAAAAAGCAATTCTTCCATGTTGGCACCAAACCCTTGGGTCACAAGTTTGAGAATGATGTAGTCAGTCATGACTTGCCCAAACAAGTCAAGACTGGGGCTGACTCATTCGTGGATTGTTTTATTAATAATGATTATCCAGCTAACAGATGGGGAATACTTAGAAGATGAGTGTGTCTAGAAACCAACTTTAATGGGCCTTGGGTAGGCCTGAATTTTGGGGAGGGTATGCCTCACCCTCTAGGCAGTTGTATACAATAGCTGTAGCACCTAAATTTGTGCCTGCTAGGCTAGGAGAATGAGAAGCTTCAATAATGGCATAGAGGAAGTTTTAAGAATAATTAATATCTAACAAAAACATTCATCTATGAAGAGGGTCTCTTGTAACTGCCCTAATCATTCACCAATTTGAATTAATGGCCCAACATGTGCCTGGGCAGGCTTGGGGCCTCTGGTCATGATTTAACACCTTTTTAAAGACTGGACAAGCAGAGGGCAGCAGGACAGGTAATTACAAGCAGCCTCTGGAGCCAACAGCCAAAGACCACGTGCAGATCAGAGTCTGGGAGAGTCCAGTAGGCGAAGAAAGCACACGCCAGACATCCAGCCAGGACCACACTGAGCTGTGTGTCACTGAGGAATAAAGCTATTTCTGTTGACTCCATTTGGACCAAGTTTTGCCTACGCTGACTGACAAAACTTGGGTGTTGTTTGTGCATTGTTCTATGTTGGCTATCACTTGGAGTGTTAGTCATAGAAATGTTTTCAGGATGCATGAGGTGATAAAGTTATTCTCTTGAGATTTTAGAAGTTTAATCCCCGGGTCTCTTTTCTTCCCTTCGTTCTTTACCTCTCTCCTTCTTTTCTTTTATCTTCTCATCCCATCCCTTACATTTTCCTTCCCTCTCCCATAAATATAATAAAGGTTTTGAACTTTCAAAAGCTGGACATGTGCTTTTATGTGGATAACTCTGACCACACATCCAATGTAATGAAGTTAAAAGGTCATGATAACTTTTGAGTATAAGAATAATGGCAAACTATACCATTAATTACATGGTTTAAGTGAATGATCTCCATTTTGATTGTGTAAGTTATAACTCCATCACAGTTTTTGGATTTGCACCCCCAGGTATAGAACTCATTTATTTACACATTATATATATTTACTACTGTACTAATTGAATCTAAGTTCTAGTATTTTCCCATACCTGCATCGGCCAACTTGCGTACTTTTTGGGATGCATGCATTGCATCCCCTCCCCCAACCACACCAACTCCACATAATAGTTTAGTTGCTTAACTACTTTAAAACAAGAAGTTTTTAAATATTCTCTTAACTCTACCCACAGGAATGGAAATCATCTGTACGTTGCAGAATTTAATCTTTGTTGTCAATATTGTGCTTTCTGAACCTACCCTCTTTTTCATCAAAGCAATAAGCTCTCAGGAAAGGGCGCGAGATGGAATAGGGTGGCTGGGAGGCAGTACAGGGCAAGAAGTCAGGGACAGAGGGGAGCTCTAATTTTACTGTATTTTAATTAATTTCATTATTTTCTTTTATTGTGTGTGTACCATGTGCCGGGTACCAGGGACACCAGACTATAGGAGAAATGGTCTCTCTGTTTAAGCGGTTAATAAAAGTCTTAATAACTTAGAGAAATTTGGGTTTTGGGGGGAAAGAGCCAGATAAGCTCAACTAGGGAAGCATTAGCGTCACCCACGTGAGAGGGAACAATGAGTAGAAACAGAAAAGTTACTCCACTGATTAATGAATATTAGTTGAATACCCATTCTTTTTTATTTTAAAGGTTTTATTTATTTATTTTTTAGAGAGAGGGGAAGGGAGGGAGAAAGAGAGGGGGAGAAATATCAATGTGCGGTTGCCTCTTGAGCACCCACTACTTGGGACCTGGCCCACAACCCAGGCATGTGCCCTGACTGGGCATTGATCCAGTGACCTTTGGTTCACAGGCTGGCACTCAACCCACTGAGCCACACCAGCCAGGGCTGAATACCCATTCTGTGCCAGGATCTTTTAAATATGTTATCTCATTTAAATATACGCAGGAATTCTGTGTGATAGGTATTGTCATGAATGAAGAAATGGATGCTCACATAGGTGAAGAGTTTGTACAAGATCGACAGCTGGCAAGTGATATGGCTAGGATTCCAACCTGATACGAAACAGTTACCATTTATGGAATGTTCCTTTTTTTCTTTTATTTTTTAAATTCTCACCGAGGACATTTTTTCATTGCTTTTAGAGAGAAGGGAAGGGAATGAAGGGAGGGAGAGAGAAACATTTGTTGCCTTCTCATACGTGCCCCAGTTGGGGATCAAACAGAAGCCTGGGTAATGTGGCCTGAAGGGAATCAAACCAAACCCACGACCTTTCGGTCCATGGGACGATGCTCCAGCCAACTGAGCCACATGGGCCAGGGCTATGGAGTGTTTCTTTTGTGCCAGGCAATGATACATGCTTTATTTATATTATCTCATTAAATTTCCAGAACAATGAAGTCCTATTATTTTGCCCAGTTTACAGATAAGGAATTGGGGACTTGGAGAGTTGCTCATAGTGTACAATACAACTACTAAGTGGCTGATCTGTCACTTGGCTCCTTTCCTCTGTTGTGTTTCTCTTGATGACGGGACAAAAAGATGGCAGGGCAAGGGAGAGACAGACCAAGATGTTGAGGAGCAACCTATGGTGCAAAGCGAGAGTGAATTCCAGTGGCCTAAATGGGAATCCTTGCTTTTTGGCTTATTTGTGCCAAAGGCAATATAGGATATAAATAAATAGCTGGATATGCTTTATGTTCAGTAAATTTTCTTTTAACATTATCCATAGAGCATGAGTATTACATCTTCCCAGGAAACTTCTGGGTATAAAGGCCCAATTTAAGAACAATGGCAAGAGATCAATTATGTCTGACGTAAGTCCGGCTGACTCTACCGACCACCTCAGCCCAGCCCTGGTGCCCTGGCTGACTGAGACCCCTAGATTGAATCTCCTCTATCTCTTTCAAAAGATGACGTTACTAGGTTTTATTTCTAGTCTGTTCTTGAAATTTGCCATCCCTCTTCGTCCTCATTATCTTCCCTGTAGTCTTCTGAGTCATCTCACCTGAAGGTCTTAGAGCTCTGCTTCATTTCAGGAGCTGCAGGCACCTACGTAGGCAAATAAGGTTTTTATTTTTCCCTGATCTCATAAAAGTAGAATTGTGACTCAGTTATAATCTCCAGAGACAAAGTTATACTCATATGTGTCCAGGCAAGGAGTTAGTCATACAAACAGTGCAGGTTGCTAAGCAATATAATACACACTTCCTGAGTCGCAGTGTGGTGCGTTTGCTCTCACTGTTGGTGGCATATGGGGGATTCCAAGCTACAGATCCAAGGACATAGTACGGTGAAGTTCAGAAGGGTCAGATGGGGTCTCTTTTGGTTTTAATCCCAAATTCTCCTTTTTCCTCCCTAAAACTCCTGGATTGATTTCACACTTTGTAATCAAGAGTGAAATAATAAGACAT
>PVJD01020021.1:0-10395 GCA_004026545.1 Mormoops blainvillei
TAGTCATTCTGTTGATATGCATTGTTCACATTGTCTTTATTAACATTATCTTTTCAAATTTTTCACTTACAGTTTACATTTAATATTTTGTCTTTGTTTCAGGTTAAGTGGTTAGACAGTCGTATACTTTACAAAGTGTTCCCCCTGATATTACCAGTACCCAACTGGCATCATACACAGTTGTTGCAATATTATTGACTATATTCCCTATGATGTACTTTATCCCTGTGACTATAGATAGAGAGCAGGATGACAGCTATTGGAGGGGGAGGTTAGGGGATGGAGGTATCAAGCACATAGGAAAAAGGACTCATAGACATGGACGACAGTGTGGTGATTGCAGGGGGAGGGGGTATAAGAGGATTAAATGGTAATGGGAAAATACAATAAAATTTTTAAAAATAAATAAATGACAATCTGTACTTCTTAATACCTTCACCTTTTTCACGCAGTCTCCTATCCACCAACCCTGGCAACCATAAGTTTGTTCTCTGTATCTATGAGTCTGTTTGTTTTGTTTGTTCATTTATATTATTGTTTAGATTCCACATATAAGTGAAATCATATGGCATTTGCCTTTCTCTGACTTATTTTACTGTGCATAATGCCCTCTAGGTCCACCCATACATTTGAAAATGGTTAAGATTTTATCTTTTTTATGGCTGAGTAACATTCCATTGTATATATGTACCACCACTTTTTTTATCCACTCATCAATTGATGGGTGCTTGGGTTGCTTCCATAGCTTGGTTATTGTAAATAATGGTGCAATGAACATAGGGGTGCATATATTCTTTTCAATAAACATTTTGTATTTCTTCAGATATATGCCCAGAAGTGTAAATGCTGGATCATAAGGCAGATCCATTTTTAATTTTTTGAGAAATCCCCATACTGTTTTCCACAGTGGCTGCACCAGTCAACATCCCCACAAAGAGTGCACAATGGTTCCTTTTTCTCTATACTCTCACCAACTCATCATTTGTTGTTTTCTTGTTGATAGCCATTATGACAGATGTGGGTTAGTATCTCACTGTGCTTTCAATTTGCATGTCACTGAGGATTAGTGACATTGAGAGTATTTTCATATGTCTATTGGCCACCTGTATGTCCTCTTTGGGAAAGTATAATCAGATCATTTGCCCATCTTTTAACTGGATTTTTTTTTTTTGGTGATGAGTTATGTAATTTCTTTATAAAGTTTGGATATTAACCACTTATCAGATGGATCAATCATGGTGAATATGTTCTGCCATCCAGTGGTTGTCTTTTCATTTTGTTGATGGCTTCCTTTCCTGTGCAAAAACTTTTTAGTTTGATGAAGTCCCATTTGTTTATTTTTCTTTTGTTTCCCTTGCCTGAGGAAATATATGAAATATATTGTTAAGAGAAATGCTACAGATTTTACTGCCTATGTTTTTTCTTCTAGAGTTTTTATGGTTTCAAGTCTTATTTAAGTCTTTAATCAATTTTGAGTTTGTTCTTGTATATGGTATAAGGTGGTGGTCTAGTTTCATTTTTTTGCATGTATTTGTCCAGTTTTTTCAATGCCATGCATTGAATAGACTGTCTTCAGACTGTTGTAAATTCTTGCCTCTTTTTTCACATATTAATTGACCATATATGCATGAGTTTATTCTTGGGTTCTCTATTCTGTTCCATTGACCTACATGTCTATTTTTATGCCAGTACTATGCTGTTTTGATTTCAATGGCCTTGTAGTATAGCTTTATACTAAGTAGCATGATTACTCCAACTTCTTCTTCTTTTTCAAGGTTGATGCATCTATTCAGGGTCTTTTGTGGTTTCACATAAGTTTTCAGAATATTTGTTCTAGTTCTATGAAATACATCTATAGTATTTTGATAGGAATTGCATCAAATCTATAGAATGCTTTGGGTAGTATGGACATTTGAACAATGTTAATTCTTCCTATCCATGAGCTTCTATTTGTCTATTCTATTTGTCTTCAATTTCTTTCTTCAGTGTCTTATAATTTTCTTAGTACAGTTATTTAACCTCCTTGGATAAATTCCTAGGTATTTTTTTATGCAACTGCAAGTGGGATTTTTTTCTTAGTTGTCTTTTCTGATAGTTAATTATTGGCAATATTATTCTTGATTTCTGCTGCTTTCATGAACCACCCTACAATATGGCATCTACCCACCTCAATTGTGGTCAAGGTGGTCATGTCTGCCTGAATATAGAAAGAAGGGCATCCATGGAGATTGAGAGTGGGAAAGACAAATTCCTATTTGCTTTAGGAGGAGGTTTCAGTCCAGGATTACTGTGGCTGCCTATGTGTATTTTTTCCCACAGACCTTGAAACTTGTGGTAAAGAAGGTGAGGATGGGTCAAAGGCCCAACTAGCATTCTATTTTTCAAACCCTACTGTTATTTCAGAGAAGAGGTTCACAACATTTAAAAAATATATAGTCCCATCTTCACTGTATTTAGTGGAAACTCCTTATAGGATCCAGCAAATGATTGGGTATTACTCACATCTTTATTTTATTATGGATTTGTATCTTATGCCACTTTTTAATGAGCATTTTAATGGAAACATGGGTCAGTGTATACTATATACTGCTGCCGTAACAAATTTTATGAGCTTTATATGAAAAAGTTTATTCTTCATTCCGACTATTTGTCCAATAGTGATTGTCAAGTGGAATCTTATTTTCATGGGATTATGGAGATTTTATCTCACCACGTGCTTGCACCATCACTGCAGCAGGAATAAGAAATGTGAAAAATCACATCTTTCTTTGGGGGAGGGGACACCAAATTACTAGTTGAAGGAATGGTAAAATTGAAAGAACGTAAGTGGATGATTTGGTACAACTTACAGAAAAAGTAAAGTACCCCATGACTGTGGGAAGCCAGCTTCAGGTTTAGCCAAATCTTTCTTCAGGATATCAAAAAACCAGACTGTGACTACTGGGAGAATGGGCTGAATACAATGGAGTGTGTGTTTCACATATTGGCCCTTAAGGCTTCCACGAGGCAATGTAAATTTAACATTCTTTCACTGACCAAAGCAAGTCATATGATGTTACCTGGGGAAGGAAGTATAATTCTACCACATGCCCAGAAGGAGAACAGGCTGTTTGTGAATGATCCTAATGACTAGCACACATTCACATTTTGGAAATCTTTCAGTGACTTTTTTTATGTGTAAAAGCATTTTTTTTAAGAATAAGGGAAATGCAAATTAAAACCAGGAAGAGATAACACTCTACATCCACCACATTGGCAAGAATTAAAAAGTTTGACAATAACAAGTATGGGTAGAGATGTGTAATGATGAGAAATCTCATAAACTTCTGGGAGTGGGGGAGGTATAAATTGGTATAGTTGCTTTGGAAAACAATGTAACATTATCAATTACAGTTGAAGATGTACACAGCATATAACTCAGTGCTTCTACTACATATGTCCTAGAGACACTCAGGTATGTGTACTCCAGAATATATATACCAGAATGTTTACAACAGAATTGTTTATAACTCAAGGCTGGAAACAAGCCAAATGTTCTACAAAAAATTAATAAATAAATTGAGGTATTAATACAAAAAAGGCCATATATCAATAAAAATAGATGCAGTTATTTGCAGCACAAATGACTCCAAGTTAGGGTTGAACAAAAAAATGCATGGAAAATTATTTCCATTCATATAAAATTTAAAACCAAGTAAATCTAAACCATATTGTTTATGGAGACATGCCAAAGTGGTAAGACTATCAAGTAAAACCAGAAAAGGATTATCACAAGAGTCGGAACAGTAGTTTCTTCTGGTGTAGAGGAAGAGAGATATAGAGTATCTGGGGGGGCTTCCAGAATGCTGGTGGCATTCTCCTTCTTGACCTAGGTGACATTTAAAATAGGTTTACTTTATTACTATCTGTTAAACTGTACATATGTATTTAATTTTTTCTGAATAAAGATTATATAAGATTATGTATCACAACAAACTTTTTAAAATTGCATGTACAATTTGAGTACTTTCCAAAATGTCCAGTCTTCTTCAATTATTTTTCCCTTTAATAGCCAAATAAGAATAATGAGTCTCTATCATGAGTAAATGTGGAGAGTCTAGTTCTCATTATCATGAAATGCTTTTAAGTCTCCTCTTTATTTTAAATGGTATCTCACTCTACCCTGTGTTCTAAGGCCACTTGGTTATAACACCATCGTTGCAAGAGGGCTCTGGTCAGGTAGCACAGGTTTCAGCGACTTTTTAAAAAGGGCGGTAATTTGGCTTCTTAATCTAAAATAAATAGACTGAATCACTTACCAAGTGAGCAGTGCATTAGTAGCCATAAAGGTGTTAATGCCCGTAGAAAAGCGAAGACCAAATAAAATAAAAAAGGCTAAGGCTAAATGAGATAGAAGTTATGCTTTTGATATTGGAAGATCTATATTTGAACATTCAGCATTCAAATGGGAATTGTAAGGGATAACCGTGTCTGCTGTTCTACCGGTGGAACAACTCTGAAGCAAATGCATTCAGAGCTCTCTTTTGTTGCCAGTGTACTTTATTATGTATATTGACTTCTTCCTGTCCCTTTCAAAGGCAGAATCTTAGAGCCTGTTTGTAATCACTTTAATGCCCAGTGTCCTCTTCCACTGGTTTCTAGGCATTCCCTGTTTCTTTTTAACAACAAAGCAAAAGAAAGCCCTGCTGCTCTTATATGCCATTTCAAACAATTCTGGACTGTGAGGCTGCCAACTCTGGCATCGGTTAAGTCAAGATCATGGTGCAATGCAATGAGTAGTAAGTGGGGATAGTTCACTGAATACATATCTCATACTGATTAAAATAAATGAATGCTCTGTATCTCTGTTGTCAAAAGACATTTACAGTTTTCCTAGCCTGTTTCCCACATCTACTTGGCTCAGATACTGCTGGGATCAATGGTCCAATTTTAGTTCCACTTTCTTCTTCCATCATTCCCCGTATTCAGCTCTTCGGAAGTGAGTTAATAATGTAAAATCTGGCTGAATTAAATTCATTTAACTGTGCTGCCAATTCTCTTCCCTTCATGCATTTTTAAGGAGACCTCAAACCAGTGATGGATTTCTAATGCTCTAGGAAAAGAAAGCAAGGATGAGACAGTAAACCTGAATGGGATAAATTGTTTATTATAATTATTCTGTTGAATTATTTCAATTTGTACCCAGAAGGAAGAGGAAATATCAACCTTTATTGGCTTTGTAAATGGTAATATGAGTGGTAGAAAAAAATGTAAAAACTGCCTCTTCAGTCAGTCAAAGAAGTGGCGTAGTGCAGATTCACATGGAAAGCTGTGAACAGTAAAATATGAGGTGGGAGAGGGGTCTGTTTCTATAGCAACCCAGCGTAGTCTAGCTAAGATGATGAATTTTTTTAAACTTACAGTTAGAAACAAATTAGAAACCAGGCCTTGGAATGTGCTTGAGTTTGACACTGTAAGTACGTGAGCTACCTGTAAATATCTAATTCAAACCCTTTTATTTGCTTTCATGTTGACTCCAGTTGTCCGAAAAGCCTATTGCCTTATTGAATTGACCGATGGAATTAGAGTGTAGAAACTGAAAGTAATGTTCAGAAGAAGAACAAAAGACTGAATTTCTGTTGAAAGTCTAATAAGAAAATGTTAAGATTTCAATGAGTGGAGACCTCTTCATGAGGGAATATTCCTAGAAATTAAATACCCTTTTCTTGTTGCTCAGTCCCTCCAACCCATAACTTTCCCCGCCAATAGCCGTCATCTGCTCTCCATCTATGAGTCTGTCTCTATTGTGCTTGTTAGTTCAGTTTGTTCATTAGATTCCACATATGAGTGAGATCATATGGTATTTGTCTATCTATGACTGACTTATTTCACTTAGCATAATGAAAAAAAGGAAAAAGGACTCATGGACAGGGACAACAGTGTGGTGATTGCTGGGGGGAAGGGGGTATAAGGGGACTAAATGGTAATGGAAAAATACAATAAATATTAAATTAAAAAATAAATTCTTCAAAGACGAATTAAAAAATAATTTAAATACCCATCTATCTGTTACCTGGGTGAGTCTGTTGACACTCAATTGTTAAAACCATCTTCTTTTAAAGCCAAGTGTTAGAAAAAGAAATTGTTTATGACTCGTTTGTTTTGAACTTCTAATCACAAGATTTTCCTTGCATGGCAAACAAATATCACTTGGAATTTGTACTGTGTTTTATTTCCTACCTCCCTACCTTTAGTACCAGTGCCTGTCAAGGTGTTCTGTTTATCCTAACTATAAAGTGGTTGTAATGGCGTCATTGGTTATTGACTTAGTTTTCTACTTTATAGTTCCACTATAAACCAGAGAGCTGAAAGATTTTTGCATTCTGGTTCCACATTCCTATGTATTTTGTTTCTTAAATGGAACCAGGGACTATCTTGCTTCTAGATATGTTCTTAATCACCACATAGTTCCTGGGATTTTATTTGTGCAACATGGACAATAGTTGCAATGGCTCTGGAAAACAGGTTCCTGTTAATTTCAAGTTTAGCAGGACTACTATGGAAATCCAGCCCATGGCAGTGATGAAAGGCTGGGTGGTTCATTGAGCCTTTGATCTGGCAAAACCCAGAAATCTGTGGAGCTTTAAGAGTTCAGGTGTTTCTAATAAAATGGAAAATTTTTTTTCTATTAATAATGAAAGCACATTCTCTGCTCTTGTCTCTGGATCTTTTTTCTGACTCCAAAGTATATTTCAATTCTATTACTACCTCTTTTATTATCTTGTAATCTTTTTATACAGCATGTGGTTTCTTTATATCTGATCTTTTTTTCTTATCACAGGTCTGCTCTAGATTAGCATTATCATCTAGAACTTTATGAATTTTATTAAAATTAGAGCAGAAATTTTCTAAAATTTTACTTTCAATTTCTACTGTGATTACATTTGACTGTTTTTTTCCTTTTTCTATTTTTTTGGGGGGTTATCTTCTCTTATAAGTAGAATATAATGTTTCCTAGGCCTTGTATAATCAATTGTTTTATTTCCGATTATACCAAATGAGAAATCTATACTGGTCCCATATTTGTAACTGGTAGTGATTTGATCACCCTCATTCACTCTGACAATGCACTTGGAAACTGAGGGAATTTCCTTCTCAGCTAAAAGCCAGATGTTAGTTTGATTTGCATAAGCCTGAGCCCCAAATTCATTGCTTTGTAGGTATTAATTTCTCAAAGATCTGGTGAACCGAAGTGGAAACTTTTCATCTTCAATTTTCTAATTTTTTGACTCTTTAGAATGCATGAGTGATGACTGTGTTAAAAGGAGGTGGTGGGGGGAGAGAAGGAGGGAAAGAAAGGGGAATAAAAAATCTTGGCTATTCTCCCAGGTACTTCCCTGAGATCTTTACATTACTCATCTCATTTAATCTCCTTAAGGACTCTATGAGAGGGCTACTTTTCTTATCACATATTTCTTATAAGAAAACTAAGTTTGGCTAAATTAAGTAACTCGAACTCCTGTGACAAGTAGTAAGAAGAGGTAGAACCCCATCATAGGTCTGTCCGATTTCAAAGTCTATGTTCTTGACCATCATACAATACTCTATTCTATAGAAGCTCTTTCTTTACCAGGTTGGTTTATGGCAGCCTACCCCTGTACTCTGTCCTTAGATAGCATGCTTTGTCCTAGATGACATTCCAGTATGTTTCAGTCCATTATTCACCCTTCCCATTGCTTTCAACTGCTCATCATGTTGTACATGGAACTTTATAAAAGGAGGCTGAAGAAAGAACTGGAGGGATGATGCCTCCCTGCAAAGATAGTTCTTGTGTAATGAATGATATGAGAATAGCTTTTGTTCTACTATAGCTTTGTGCTTTGAGCTAGAGGCAAAAAAAATTGTGGTGGCCTTAACTTCTTTCCACCCACTTCCAGGTTATGCTATCTTTTCAATTTTGAGCATGCCTTTGTTCATGATTGTGTTCCTTAATCTACATATATCTATGCTGTAACAGATGAAAAATTCATCTTGCTTCTATACTATGCTGGACTCTCCACCTTGGTATATTGTGCTATCTTATTCTCATAATTAGTTTATCATGCTATAACAATGCTTCCCTTTTGGTTAAGTTATTGTACATTTTTAAAGGGAATCTGAAAAAAAAGTTGAATGAAGCACTTTAGCTAGCTGTTTCTGATGCTAAACCTCCACTCTCTTCTCAATATTTGTTTTTAAATAATATCTTAGGCAGAAAAAACATTAATAATTGCTATCCTTCATGCCATAGGTGTATTTATGTTAATTCCAATTAACAAATATTTATGAAGTACTAGGATATTACAAAGTGCAGTGCTCAGCAATTTGAGGATAGAGATAAAGAGAAATCATAATTCTTATCATCAGGTGCCTAGGGGGAGGGACAAATATATCTATAATTCACTGTGTCTTTTTTATATCTCATATGACACAATCCTTAATGTGACAAAGTGTTAAAGGAGCCCAGAAAGAGAAAGAGTTATTTTCTATGGGGTCACTTAAAAAGTATTTCCAAGAAATCTTAGGTTGGAGTCCCCCAGAAGCAAATATCAAGAGTAGTATTTGAGCACAAGGTTTATTTGAAAGGTGATCCTAGGAAGCCAAACAAGGTACTAACCAGATAACTGTCATGGGCATTTGGCAGTCCCACTGGGGGATTCAGAAAGATAGTAAAGAACACATCTCAGTGTTGTTCTACTTAAGGGGGAAGGAAGACGAGGTATTTATTTACTACATCATGTTCATCATTGTTCGAGGGCTCTGTCCAGGGGTGTCAGCTTCCCAATACTTCTGAACTGTGCCATGTGGGCTGAGTTTATTCCTGCACAGCCAGTGAAAGACCTCAGACAAAGAGTTATAAACCTGAGTGGTACACGGAGATAGGATTTTGCTGAGGCACACATAGCATCTGCTTCATTGCAGGAGGCCCTTTAAATTGAACATTGGATGATGACAAGATTTTTCAGCAAGTCATGATATAAGGGTAAGCATTTCTCTATGCAAGGGTAGGAAGGACTAAAGCAGAATTTCTCTGGCCCATGGAGAATATAACAAAGCACCAAAGTTTTAAAATGATTCACATTTGTAAAATTAGAGAGAATTCAAGGTTATCCCTATAATATTCATTTGCACTCCCTAGCTTTGAGTGGGAACTTAACTCCCAAGAGTTTACTCAGAGGGAATCATGCATCACCAGCTGCCTATTTCCTTTAGTTGATATCTGGGTTGCTTTGAATTATTATACGTTTTTACCCCTCTGCAGAATTTTTGGGTTTTGTCAAAATTTGGACTTGGCCATGTGAGTTGTATGGTTGTACATTGGGATGTCATTCTTTTTATTTTTTCCTTTTTTGAGTATATTTTATTGATTATGCTATTACAGTTGTCCCATTTATCTCCCTTGGCCATGTATCCCCTCCCACCAGCATTCCCCCACCTTAGTTCATGTCCATGGCTTGTACATATAAATTCTTTGGCTTCTCCATTTCCTATACTATTCTTAACACACCCTGTCTATTTTGTACCTACTAATTATGTTTCTTATTCCCTGTACCTTTTCCCCCTTTCCACCTTCACCCCTCTCCATTGATAACCCTCCATGTGATCTCCATTTATGTGATTCTGTTCCTGTTCTACTTGTTTGCATAGTTTGTTTTTGTTTTTGTTTTTTAGGTGCAGTTGTTAATAGTTGTGAGTTTGTTGTCATTGTACTATTCATAGTTTTGATCTCCTCCTTTTTCTTAGATAAGTCCCTTTAACATTTAATATAATAAGGGCATGGTGATGCTGAACTCCTTTAACTTTACTTTATCTGGGAAGCACTTTATCTGCCCTTCCATTCTAAATGATAGTTTTGCTAGATAGAGTAACCTTAGATATAGGTCCTTGTCTTTCATGACTTGCAATACTTCTTTCCAGCCCCTTCTTGCCTGCAAGGGTTCTTTTGAGAAATCAGCTGATAGTCTTATGGGAACACATTTGTAGGTAACTCTTTGCTTTTCTCTTGCTGTTTGTAAGATCCTCTCCTTATCTTCAATCTTGGGTAATTTAATTATAATGCGTCTTGGTGTGTTCCTCTTTGGGTCCAATTTCTTTGGGACTGTATGAGCTTCCTGGACTTCCTGGAAGTCTATTTAGTTTGCCAGATTAGGGAAGTTTTCCTTCATAATTTTTCAAATAAGTTTTCAATTTCTTGCTCTTCCTTTTATCCTTCTGGCACCCCTACGATTCGTATGTTGGGATGTTTAAAGTGGTCCCAGAGGTTCCTAAGATTCTCCTCATTTTTCTGAATTCTTCTTTCTTCATTCTGTTCTGGTCGAATGTTTATTTCTTCCTTCTGTTCCAAATTGTTGATTTGAGTCCCAGTTTCCTTCCCTT
>PVJD01020022.1:0-10394 GCA_004026545.1 Mormoops blainvillei
CCACGTTTAGGTACCGGGCTTCTCTAGCCGTCAAAACTTTCAGGTGTCTCTTATTAAGAGAAACACATCCTGCCAGGTGAAAGACCCTGTCATGGCAAGGCAAGGATATTACCTTATTTTAGCTCAAGCTTCAAAGGGAACATGTGCATTTTAATAGATTAAGACTAAATTGTGAGTCTGAACTGTACTGGAGAAGCGAGAACTTAAAACAGTCGGCCTCTTCTAACACCTGACTCTTGCTTATGTTCCCCAGTAGCTTGACTTAAAGAGTCTCCCACATGCACAGTAATCGGTCAGCCTGCCTCTGTCAGCCAGTGTGCTACAAGCAGGGGAGGGAGGAGCAGTGCCCAGCCACTTACACTGCATCCAGAGGCCCTTGGAGCCTCCCCCAACCCTATGATGGTCAGTGTTTATTTGGATGGAGGTTCAGCAAGTTTCCAGCTTAGCTGGGATAGCTAAGTACAAAGCAAAAGAGGCGGGTGATGTGTTGTATCTAACATGGCTCTATTAGCTGTGGAAATGCTCAGAACTTAAGGTTCCTCCACAGGGAAAGAGGAAGATGAGTAGAGTGTTTCTCTAATACTCTGGGGCCTGGTACTGCACTAGACAACAGAGAGCAAAATATAATGGGCTCCTAAAAAAAGAAAGAAAAAAAAAAACAGGACATTCCTCTGATTAGAAATATATTCACACAAGTCCAGAACAGAAACATTTACAGAAAAGCCAAAGGGGCTCCCAGAATGTCAAGCTGAACTGATGAATGAAGTTCTTTACATGGCAAAGCAAGTCCACAAAGACTGTGACAGGAACTTGTTTCTTCAAACGTGTAGCATCAATGTTAAGCTACGACGAATACAAAAACCAGGGAAACATGACACAATCAAAAGAAGAAAATAAACCTTCAGTAAAAAACCTTAAAGAAATGTAGACCTATGAATTATCTGATAAAAATTTTGAAAATATTTTAATAAAGCTCAGTATGTTACAAAATAACACAGGCATACATGAAATAAAACTAAACAATATATGAACAAAATGGAATATCAGCTAAGAGATACATATTATTAAAAAGAACAATACAAATTCTTGATCTGAAGACAAAAATGAACTAAAAATTCATGAGAAACTTCAAAAACAGGTTTAGTGTTCAGAAGAAAAAATATCATCAAGCTTAAAGATATCATTGGGAAATACCCAGTCAGAGGCAAAAAAGAAAGAATGAAAAAGAGAGAACAAAATGTATGGGACATATAAGATACCATAAAAAAACAACAACACATATACATTATTGAGGCCCCAGAAAAAGAGAAAATTGGCAGAAAGATTCTATAAGAAAATAATGACTGAAGACATCCCAGATCAGTAGAGAAAAATCAACATTTGGACTCGTGGGGCCCAAAAGAACTTAAATAGAATGGACTTAAAGAATGCTATGCAGAGATGTGTTATAAATCAATCGTGAAAAGTCATACAAAGAGAATTTTTAAAGCATCAAGAAACAGTGACTCATCGTTTGCTAAGGAGCCCCTAGAAGAGCTGCAGATTACGTGGAAGCTACACTCACCTGCTCCCAGCCCCAAACCAAATTTACAGCTAAATTATAGAGCAATTAACCTGAATGAATAACTGAAGTCTAGCTGAACGGAAATATTAAAACCAAGGATTTAGAGAAGAAGCCACATAGAGGCTGGTAGAAAGGGTGGGGATGTGGAAACGGCTGACCCCCACACCCAGGTGCAGAAGCTAAGAAGCTGGAGTGCTATCTCAGCTGCAAACTTCCTTCCCCCCAGGAGCACGTGGTCTCAGTCCCACACAGGGATCCCCAACACAGAGCAACAGACATGGAAAGAGGAGCAGGCACAGCACCTGGTGCTGAAAACCTGGGGGATTCAGTCTGCCTGGGAGAGAAGGGGGTCTTCTGGAGACCGAGACACCACCTTCCCATTGTTGGCATAGGTAGTTAGCTGGATATTAATTAAGAGGGGCCGCAAAGGGAATCAGTCAGACACTGAGCTTACTAAACTGTGGAGCTGAATAGACTATATCATAAACTGGGAAGCGGAATCAGATGTTAGCACAGCATTCCATTAAGCTTGATTTACTAGGAAGCAAGAGCATTTATAGACTCATTCACACGCTCCACGGGACCACCGCTGAAGAGTCTTGATCCTACAAGCAAGCAGAAACTCCTCCAAGGGTACTCAAGGTACGCTGGGTAGTCAAGCTGCTGGCTGCGTACTGGATTATCGGAGGGAGGAGGAGGAGAAATGCCCCTGCTCAGCACAACAGAAAGTTTAGACATGTACCATAGAAGTCAAGATGGCAAAGAAGGAGGCGCTTCCCCATTCCGCATGTGCAGTAGGAGTAAAAATGGTGACATGAAGGGGTGGAATCCAGCCTTGGAGAATCTAGGAAAGGAATCAGATTGGATAGGGGTACAGAACCCCGGTAGTTCCAGGAAAGGGATTACTTGAAGGGAGGGCCCAACTCAAGCCTAGAAAAAAACAGGAAGTGGGGTGGATGATTTGAAGGGCACCTTGCTCATTACGAAGAACCAAGAAAATAGGTGGAGGATTAGTAGGAGTCTCCGGGCAGCTGCTTCTAAGTCTGCCCATCCACTATATCCCCGAGGCTGTGTTATTTCACTTCACCCCGGAAAAGTCTTACCACTATCTTTCAACTTCTCCATGCGAGTGACCTTGACAATTTCTTTCTCGACGCACAGCAAAAGAGCCCACTTCCAGTGGCAACACAGGGACGAGCACTGCCGTTGTTACGATACCAGCCTGGGCGTGCACTGCTGAGTCTGCTGGCTGCAGGCCAGGCCACTCTGCTGTGCTCAGGTCCTGTGGAGGGGTCTGCTGGCTGCACCCTGCAGTGACGTTCCGGGTGCTCATTTTCTCTGGAGGCTCTTGGGAGACACTCAGTGACTAAACGGTGTGGTGTTGGAGAGGGAACTGGTCTTCCTCACCTTGAGTGCTTGAGTGCAGAGCCAGTGCCCTCCCACTGCCATCCTGTTGAATCACTTGGCCAGTGCGGGCCTGCAGAGTTCAGCCATGCAGGCAGAACTGATCTAACACACGTCTATGGAACATTCCATCTGACAAGAGCAGAATACACATTCTACTCAAGTAACACGGAACATTATCCAGAGCAGAACACAGGATAGGACCATCACAGGTCTTAGAGAATTTTCTTTTTTAGTTTTTATTATCGATTTTATCTTTTTTACTTATTTATTTTTATTGATTTTTTTCCATTACCACTTATCCCCTTTATACACCCTCCCCCATCACCACACTGTTGACCATATCCACAATTTATTTTCCTTTTTGTTCTATCCCTCCACCCCTTACCCCCCACTGCTCTCACCCTGCTCTCCATCTATGAGTCTGTCTCTGTTCTCCTTGTTAGTTCAGTTTGTTCATTAGATTCCTAATTGAATTTATTGGGGTGACATTGCTTAATAAAACTATATAGATTTCAGATGAATAAGTCTATAACACATCATCTGTATATTGTATTGTGTGTCCATCACCCCAGCTCATCTCCTTCCATCACCATTTATCCCCCCATACCCTCTTCTACTTCCCTTTACACCCCTTCCCCTCTGGTAATCACCATGCTGACTTTTTAAATTTACTTTATTGTTATTGTTTATGCCATTACGGATAGCCCCATTCCCCACCCACTTTGCCCACTTCCCCTAGACCCCCAGCCCCCTTCCCTCTGGCCATCAGCACACTGTTGTCTGTGTCTATACGTCATGCATATATGTTCTTTGGCTAATCTCTTTACCTTCTTTTATCTAGTCCCCCTCCCCAACTACGCTCTGAGATCTGTAATCTGTTCCATGTATCCACATCTCTGTTTCTATTTTGTTTGTCCATTTATTTTGTTCATTGGATTCCACATGTAAGTGAGATCATATGGTATTTGTCTTTCACTGACTAGCTTTATTACTTATTGAAATCATAACAAGTATCTTTCTGATCACAGTGTTAGGAAACTAGATATCAACATGAGGAAAGCTGGAAAAACTATAAATATGTGGAAACAATAGCACACACCTAAACAACCACTTTATCAAAGAAGAAATACAAAGGGAAATCAAAGATTATCTCAAACAATTTAAAATGGAAACACAATATCCTGAAGCCTATGGGATACTGTAAGAGCAGTACAGAGAGGAAAGCTTATAGTCATAAATGCATATATTAAGAAATGAGAAAGCTCACAAGCAAGCCACCTAACTTTATACCGTAATGAACTAGAAAACCAAGGATGCATTAAAACCAAAGTTAGTAGAAGAAAGCAAATAATAAAAATCAGAGTGGATGTAAATGAAACCGAGACCAGAAAAACAATAGAAAGTGTCAATGAAACTAAGAGTTGCGTTGTCAAAAAGCTAAACAGAAGTGACAGGCCTTTAGCAAGACAAAGCAAGAAAAAAGGGAAGAGCAAATGAAATCAGAAATGAAAAAGGAGAAATTACAGCTGATATTACGGAAATGCATGGTATCATAAGAGACTACTATGAACGATTGATTATACACCAACATATTAGATTATGTGGAAGAAATAGATAAGTTCCTAGAGCCATTCATCCTACTGAGGCTGATCCATGAAGATATAGAAAGGCTAAGCAGACCAATAATGAATAAGGAGATCAAATCGCTAATCAAAACCACCCAACAGAGAAACCTCCATGAATAGGCAGCTTCACTGGTGAATTTAAAGAAACCAAACATTTAAAGAAAAATTAATGTCACTCTTTCGCAACTCTTCCAAAAGCTTGAAGAGGAGGAAGCACTATCCAACTCTTTACAAGGGAGCACTACCCTGATACCAAAACCAGATAAGGACGCTACAAGCAAAGTAAACTATAGACCGACATTCCTAATAAACATAGATGCAAAGATCCTCAACAAAATATCAGAAAACTGAAATGATGGACTCATTAGAATGTTCATACACCATGACTAAGTGAAATTTATCCCTGGGATGCAAGAATGGTTCAGCTGATCAGGGTTCAACCCCTCAATATTGGTTCTGGCAATGATTTTTGGATATGATAACAAAAGCATAAACAGTCAAAGAAAAAAACCAACTGGTAGGACTACATCAGCCTTGAAAGATTCTGCACTGAAAACAAAACAATTAACCTACAAAATGAGATAATTGCAAACCATGTATGAAAAATGGATTAATATCCAAAATATATAAAGAACTCATACAGGCCAGCATCATCCTAATCTCAAAGCCAGGTAAAGACACAACAAAGAAAGAAAACTACAGGCCAATATCGCTGATGAACATAGATGGTACAGTCCTCAACAAAATATTGGCAAACCGCATCCAGCAATACATTAAAAAGATCATACACCATGATCAAGTGGATTTCATCCCAGGGATGCAAGGATGGTACAATATTCGCAAATCAGTAAACGTAATACATCACATAAAAGGAAAGACAACAATCATATGATCTTATCAATAGATGCAGAAATAGCATTTAATAAGGCACAGCACCCATTTATAATAAAAACACTCAGCAAAGTGGGAATAAAGGGGGCACAACTCAACATAATAAAGGCCATACATGAGAAACCTACATCTAACATTATACTGAATGGGCAAAAACTAAGAGCTTTCCCATTAAGATGGGGAACAAGATAAGGATGCCCACTTTCACCACTTCTGTGCAACATAGTATTAGAAGTCTTAGCCACAGCCAACAAACAAGAAAAACAAATAAAAGGCATCCAAATTTGAAAGGAGGAAGTAAAACTGTCACTGCAGATGACATGATCATGTACATAGAAAACCCGATAGACTCCACCAAAAAACTATTCTACCTAATAAGTGAATGTGGCAAAACAGCGGGATACAAAGTCAATGTTCAGAAATCGAAGGCATTTTTGTACACCAACAATGAAATATCAGAATTAGAAATCAGGGAAAAAATCCCATTTACTATAGCAACAAGAAAATAAACTACCTAGGAATAAACCTAACCAAGGAGTTTAAAGACCTGTATTCAGAAAACTACACAACCCTGAAGAAAGAAATTAAGGAAGACCCAAATAAATGGAAGCATATTCCATGTTCATGGATTGGAAGAATAACATCATCAAAATGTCCATACTACCCAAAGCAATTTATAGTTTCAATACAATCCCTATTAAATTACCAATGTCATATTTCACAGATAAAGAACATATATTTTAAAAATTTATATGGAACCACAAACAACCCCAAATAGCTGCAGCAATTTTGAGAAAGAAGAACAAAGCAGGAGGGATCACAATGCCTGACATCAAACTATATTATAAGGCTACTGTAATCAAAACAGTCTGGTACTGGCATAAGACCAGACACATAGATTAATGAAACAGAATAGAGAGCCCAGAAATAAACCCATAATCAATTAATATTTGACAAAGGGGGCAGAAGCATAAAATGGAGTCAAAATAGCTTCTTCAACAAATGGTGTTGGGAGATCTGCACAGCTATATGCATAAAAATGAAATTCGACCACCAATTTACACCATACATAAAAATAAACTCAAGATGGATAAAAGACTTAAATATAAGTTGTGACACCATAAAAGTCCTATGACTTTTAGTCCTATGACTAAGAGGGTAACATAAGCAGGAAAATCTCAGATATTTCATGCAGTGATATTTTCACCAATATGTCCCCCTAGAGCAAGGGACATAAAGGAAAGAATTAAAAAATGGGACTACATCCAAATGAGAAGCTTCTGCACGGCTAAAGAAAACATCAGCAAAATGAAAAGGGAACCAATCATATGGGAAAATATTTTTCCAGTGATACCTTGGATGAGCATTTGATCTCCAAAATATATATAGAACTCACATGACTCCACTCCAGGAAGACAAACAACCCAATTTAAAAATGGGCAAAGGACCTGAACAGACACTTCTCCAAGGAGGACATACTGAGGGCCCAGAGACACATGAAAGGATGCTCAGCGTCACTAGCCATCAGAGAGATGCAAATTAAAACCACAATGAGATACCACTTCACACCAGTCAGAATGGCCATCATAAACAAATCAACAAACAACCAGTGCTGGTGAGGCTGTGGAGAAAAGGGAGCCCTGGTGCACTGCTGGTGGGAATGCAGACTGGGGCAGCCGCTGTGGAAAACAGTTTGAAATTTCCTCAAAAAACTAAAAATGGAAATGCCTTTTTCACCCAGCAATTCCACTGCTAGGATTATACCCTAAGAATCTCAAAACACCAATTCAAAAGGACCTATGTACCCCAATGTTCACAGCAGCACAATTTACAATAGCCAAGAAGTGGAAGCAAGCTAAGCGCTGAACAGTAAATGTGTGGATCAAAAAACTCTGGTACACTTATGTAATGGAATACTACGCAGCAGAAAGAAAGAGTTATTACCCTTTGTGACAGCATGGATGGAACTGGAGAGTGTTATGCTAAGTGAAATAAGCCAGGTTATGAAAGATAGATACCATATGATCTTACCTGTAAGTGGAATCTAAACAACAAAAAAACAAGCAAGCAAAATATAACCAGCAACATTGAAACAAAAAACAAACTGACCATAACCGGAGGGGAGGATGGAGGAGGATAACAGGGGAAAAGGAGGGGAAGGGTTATCAGGGAACATGCATAAGGGACCCATGGACAAAGCCAAATGGGGGAAGGATTGAGGGTGTGAGGTAGGGAGGGGTGGGGCTGCGGAAAGTAGTGGAGGGAAAATGTTAACCAAAAAAATAGACAGGGGAGGCTAAGAATAGTATAGGAAATGGAGAAGCCAAAGAACTGATATGTACAACCCATAAACATGAACTAAGAGGTGTGGGGATGATGGAATGGGGTGCTGGGTGGAAGGGATAAAGGGGAGAAAAATGGGACAACTGTAATAGCATAATCAATAAAATATACTAAAAAAAAAAAAGAAAAGAAAAAGAACTCATACAACCCAATAACAATAACAATGAAAAGAAGTGGCCTGGTTTAAAAATGGGCAGAGGTACTAAATAGACATGTTTCCCAAGAAATATTCAAATGGTTAACAGGCACATGAAAAGGTGCTCAACATGACTAACCATCAGTGAAATACAAATCAAAACTCACACTGAGCTATCACCTAACATTTGTAAAAGTGGTTATTATCAACAAGAGTAGGGATAACAAGTGTGGGTGCGGATGTGGACAAAGGAAACACTTGCACCCTGTTGATGGGAGTGTAAACTGGTTTGGCCATCATGGTAAACAGTGTGGAAGTTCCTCAAAAACTTAAAAAGACAGCCCCAGCTCATATAGCTCAGTGGATTGAGGGTCGGCCTGCAAAGCCAAAGGTTGCCAGTTTGATTCCCCAGTCAGGGCACATGCCTGGGTTCTGGACCAGGTCCCCAGTAGGGGGCATGTGAGAGGCAACCACACATTGATTTTCTCTCCCTCTTTTCTCCCTCCCTTCCTCTCTGTCTAAAAATAAAATAAATAAAAGCTTTAAAAAACTTAGAAAGACATTCTTTGGTAGAATAACAATCAACAAAGGGAAGATGATCAGTGGAGACTGGATGAGTTCGCACAGTGAGTGACCAGGGAAAGCAAGTACTGCACTCAGTGGCAGGAAACCGGAAGGGGGAGTAATTCCAATGGAGCCACAGGTGGTGGCGTTCATGGGTGGGGCAGGGCAGCTCTAAACACACCAAGTCAAAGAGAAGTCAAAGTATTTCTTTAATATTTATTTAATCAAACTAAAGGCAAAGGGTTAAACTTAGAGAAGGAGAGTGGGTGGGCTCAGTTTCTCTCTAAAGTCCACTGGTCTTCGTTTTGCAGAAATGATGTGGGGTTGGGGTGGGTGGGGGGTATGTTAAACCAGGAGAATGAGTAGCCACATGAGCAGCACGAACGAGTTCTGGAGGTACTTGGGGGCCTTGAAAATGCATCTTCTTCTTAGGCACCGGTAAACAGTCTCAACAGTCTCAAACATTCTAAGCTACAGTTCAACAAGCCCCCGACGGAGGTGATCACCAGAGATGGGCAAGGCCAGTTAATCCCAAAGAGGGAACTGGCATCTCGAGCGAGCTGGCGCCCCTGTGCCCAGGGGAGAGCTGCTCAGCTCTCTGAGCTTTTGCACGTGTCCTCACTCTGGGCCGCTCCCCTCTCTGGGGACATACAGGAAGTTGCAGGACACATATATGGGGAAGACCACATCTTGGTTCTCCAGGTTCACTACCTCCAGCTCTTCATCTCTTCCCAGGGAAAGCAGCTGGAATTCCGTGCCCTTCCTGAAGGTGGCTCTTCCAGAGGCATCCAAGGAAACCACGCACAGGCGGAAGGCGACCTTTCTCTGCCACAGTAAGCTGACCCCGAGGCCGTGAGACTTGTTCTTGGCACTTCGCTTGAAGATGATGCGCCGGTTGGCGTAGCACACCACAAGGTCCCAGCCAAAAGTGAAACCGGCCCACTGCCACCTGCATCGCTCTTCCCTAGGGAGGTGGTGCCCGCACCGCATTATCTTTCTGGGGATGTCGGGCATGTAGATGTCAGTGGGCCCGACCCCCCTGCTTTGCTCGGCCTGGACCACAGCAAGCCACTGTTCTTTGTATACTGGGGTCAGCCACGCGGCCGGGATCAGCGCATCCTCGTCAATGATGCGTGCTGACGGCAGGTCACTGATGATATAGGCCAGTCGCAGATGCTGAAACACTGGCACGAAGGCTCTGCCCTGCTGGGTTTCCAGAAAAGGGGTGCCCCCCGACTCCGTCTTCAACCCAGCAAGCCACAAGTTGGCGTCGGGCAATAAGGCTCTGCGGGGGCCGCTCCACGCCGGCTGCAGCTGCAAGTACACCCACTTTTTCAGCATGGCGTACACATCCATCTCCACTTCCATCACTAAGAGCTCGGAAGAGGCAATGAGCTCTTTCATGATATCAGGGCTGACTTGTCGCAATAATATCTCCTCATTGCGGTGAGCAGTCATCAGGTTGTACAGCAGCCACTGGAAGCACTCGGTCCTGATGTTCGGGAGACCGTAGTTCTCAGCAGAGCGGTAGTAATTGCATACGGTGTGAACAGTGATAGTCTCCTTCATGACCTCCGCGCACTGCTGCATCAGCTCGTCCAGCTGCAGCAAGCTGGCCGTGGCCAGGAGGGCCACGACGCGCCTGGGTGGAATGAGCACGGAGCCCCGGTAGAGGGAGCCTAAAGCCTCGTTCAGGGCCTCACGGTCAATGTTCTCGTCAGGCATCTGCAACTCTATGGTATTCATGGTTGCTTCCCTCCACGCACCGCTGAACATGCTCGCGAAGTAGCCCGACTGGCACAAGTAGGCCTTGTGCAAGTTCCACACCTCCCCCAGCGCGCGGATCTGCACGTCGCTGCCTTCC
>PVJD01020023.1:0-10392 GCA_004026545.1 Mormoops blainvillei
CTGGAGCCTCAGCTTTCCCATCTGTAAAGTGGGGGAATGATAACCGTAGCTAGTAGTGGCTTGTGGGATTTGACAAAATAATGCATGAAGGCCCTGAGCAGAGGGCCTGGCTCGCAAAATGTGGACTCTCTCTGTCATGGTTGCCATCGGTATTGTTGTCACCCAGAGGGAGATAATTTGTCCTCTCTGCCTGGTCGCTGAAGGAAGCTCAGTGCTTTGGGAGGTCTGCTTGGGAGACTCCAGGCCTGATGATTCAAACATAATCCTCTCCCGACCTCTTTCTCGTCTTGCAGGTGCGGTCCCCAGGGACCCGCTGGGACCATCTCCTACTGATGCCCCGCGCTGTCCCCTGTGTGGTGGATTCGGGTCCGTCCCTGAGGGGGAAGCCCCAGACTCAGCCACCTCTGGTAGGGACAGATGCTCAGTTTCTCCCCTGAGCTCTGCTTGATGGGGGCTTGGGGCCGGGGTCTGGTTAGCAAAGTGGCTGCACTCCTGCCGGTCAGGGCTGGACCACACTGGGCAGAGGGTTTCTTTCCCAAACCCGGGCACTCCCATCGTGGCCATCCCTGTGTCCAGCTCTAACAAGGCAGGGCCTGGGCAGACACTCTGTTCTCTGCCTCATCTTCCTAAGTGGTCAGACTGTCTCTCTGGTGTCCTTCCGTGACAGGGGCCGAAAAGTCCACCACAAGGAGAAACGCTCCTTCAACTTCCAGCCCCAAGGCAAGGACCAAGTGGGCGCGGTCACTGCTCCGGCCGCCCCCTGGACTGTGGTATCTGGCTGCTGCACCTTCAGTTCCAGCCCCTCCTGCTTTTGCCTATGTCTCCTCGGTTCCCGTCATGCCGTACCCATCAGCCACTGTGTAAGAACCTTCTGTCCCGACCCTCCCAGCCTCTCTGTCTGAAGTGCTTAGTGGTTAGCCCCGGGACCTGTCTCCAGCAGCTGGGATCACGTAACCCGTAGTCTTCTCCCTCGTGCATAATGTGCAGAACAAACCTGACCCTCGTGGAGTCACTCAGCAGACGCCACGTGCACTGCGTGTACCATACTGGGTGCTCAGGCCTCGGGCGGCGGTGGTGGAGACACCTATGCTCCGACTCATTGGGTGGAAAGGTTTCACCTGGTGGCTCAGGATAAGCTCTCGAGTACCCTCTGTAACCATGGGGTCTCTATTTCTGCGGCCGTTGCGTGTCCTCGCAAGCTCAGACCTGTGCACAGAACTAACCAGGTTGCCGACCCCAGGCTTGGATGGGCCATGGGCGAGGAGAAAGGCCCTGGGCTTTAGTGCCCCAGAGTCCTGGCCAGCAGTAGCCAGGTAATCTTAGGCAGGTCACTTTGTTCCTCTGTGAAAGGGATTGTGGTGAGAATTAAATGAACGAATGGATGGACAGTCCATGCCACACAGAGGGTGGCCAGTAAGCGCATTGCCGCTAATGCTGCTGGAACCTGGGCTGCTGACGCCCTAAAATTTCTCCAGCTGCGGGACTGAGCATGCTCAGGCTGAGGCCTGCGCACCCTTTGAAAGCCGCCTGGGCCTGTGCTGCCACCTGGTGGTCTGCTGCCCTACAGTCCCTGCACCAGAGGCTTTCTCCCCAGGAGGGTGGGTGGGGTTTTGTTTTTGCAGCTTCTGCCCTCAGGGAAGTGTTAGGCAAGGCATGGCTGGCCCACCTGGTCATCAAATGATCAGAAGGTAGGGGTCTGTGGAAGCCCAGGGATTACATCAGATAGTCCCCAGGGGCGGAATTGGGTATTGTTCCTTAGGTTCGAGTGATGTGTCTCAGCATCTACTAGGTGCTATTTAGCTCTGAATGTGGATTCAGCACTGGGCCTTTCCAGCTCTCTGAGCCTGGGCCTCTGTCGCTGACATTTACAGAGCACTTTAGGTGTCCAGGCAGCTTACAGAGGTTTTTAGCTGCATTTTCCCATTGGATCTACCCTGGGAGGTGGTTTGAGGTGACGAAATGGAGCTCTCAAAAGGAGAAGTAGCCTGGCCAGGGTCCTGTGGCTGGACCAGCGGAATGACCAAGATTTGGGGCAGCCTCCTGCATCACCCAGCTCCTCTGAGCTTCACTTTGCTCATCGGTGGAGTAAGCATCGTAGAACTGACCAGAGAAATGAGGTGGTGCCGGCGAAGCCCCTACCTCAGCGCCCGGCACGCGGGTTCCGAGGATGGGGAGGCCGGCCCCGGGCCAGGCACTCCGTGTTACTGTTGGGGGAACTGCCGGACTGTTCCCAAAGGGCCCGCGCAGTTTCACAGCAGCGTATGCGAGTTCCAGCCTCTCCACGTCCTCGTCAACACTCTTTACTGTCTTTTCGACTTCAGCCACCCCCTCGGGTATGAAATATATGAAGTGGCATCTCGTGTGGTTTTGATTTGCTCCTCCCTGAGGCCTAATGATGTCAGGCATCTTTTCAGGCGCTCGTTGGCCACCCGTATTTCATTGGCGACCTGTCTATTCAGATCCAAACAAGGCCTCCTTTGCTCACTGTACAATAATGCAAGTTAGAAAGCGGAGGATCAGGAAGAAGACTAGAGTTTACAGTGTGCCAGCAAATGGCTCAGGCCAAGCCCTCCTAAACTCATGCCTGCTTTCTGTAGGTGAAATGCCCTTTATCCCCCTCTCGCCCACACACTTCATTCCACAGCGCAGGGGCCGCGCCCTCCTCTTGCCCGAGGCTGGTTTCTTTGAGCCCTAAACTCAGTGGCCTTAGATGAGGGCAGTAGTCACTTCTCGGGGAGATCGGGCTTCGTCTCATGGCTTGTCAGCCCATTTTCCCCAGCGCTTTAAAATGACACCCCGCGTTCCTACAGGACTGGCTGGGAAGGACACCTTTCCACCTGCTGTCCCGGATGACTGACCAGACTCGCCCCATCTGCAGAACCCTAATTACCATGATTGCGTTTTTCCAACATCCTACCCTGGCAATGGGACTCCCCTATATTACCTTTCCAAGGAATGGGGTTCACTCTGGAGCCTGGGGTGATCCTGGCCACTCCAGATGTGGCTCTCAGATTCAAAGTTCCAAGAAGGCGGCTGGGTCTGTGTTGTCTGTTCACCGCTGTGACCCCGGGACCTAGCACACAGCACATGGTCAAGAAATACTTGTGAAATGAATGGGTAGATTGAACCAACCATTTCTGAGCACCTGTTCTGGGTCAGGCACTCCATTTATCATCCTTCATCCTAAGACATTCCTCGAAGTAGGTGTTTATTGTTCTCATTGTAGAGATGAAGAAACTGAGTCCCAGAGAAAAGGGGCCAGTGGCCTCGCTGGGGCTCAGGATGGGGTTGGTTGCACACCTGGCGCTCCTCAGCTGCACCCAACCCTGCCGGCCGTTAACAATGCACTTCCTGTCCCCTCAGGTTCTATGCGCCTCCAGGAGGACCTACCTCAACCCCCTCAGCCCAGCTAGCTGCTGAGCGGCCCCCCGCAGCCTCCCCTCCACCAGCTGGAGGGCACCAGCACTCTGTCCCACTGGATCTAGAGGACCTGGAGGAGCTCAACAAGGCCCTGAACCGCGCCGTCCAGGCGGCCAAGCGCGTCCGCTCCACCGCCAAGCACATGAGCCGCTCCCTGTCGGCTGACCTGTGCCAGGCCGACAGCCCGCGAGGCTCCTGCCTCTTCTGATAGCTCTCGGAGCTCAGGGACAGACAGTAGACAGGTGTGCAGGCAGCCAGCCGGTGGCTGTCTCCCCTGAAAGAGCCCCCACGAGGGGCTCTCCCTCCAGCACAGACCCTGCCCACTCAGGCTCAGTGGTTTTAAAACAGAAGGGCCCCGGTCATCAAGAGAATTAACTTCCTAGGGTACCGGCCCCTGAAGGAGGTGGTCGGACCAAGGCCACCTTCTGTCCCAATGCAATCTCTGAGAGTCTCCTGCTCTTGTCTCCAGCTAATAATATGTATTTTATATGTGGATGGACAGATAGTTTTTAAGTGAGGAGCTTTCCCGGGCTTGGGTCCTCCTTAGGAAACCAGATAAGAAGGGATGGGGCCGGGGTCTCTGACCACCTGCCTGTGACCAAGCACTTGGGAGTAGGCAGCTCTGGAACGTGGCGGGGGACCTTTCCCCGGTGGCGTATGGTGGGACACTTTGGGACCATTGGGATACCTTAGGATGCCGGCCCCCAGGATGACTCACTCCCAGCTCCCCTGTGGTTGGTCAGCCCTGCCCATGGGCCTGCTGGGAGGGGACGCCCCAGGAAGCTACCCACCGCGGCCCCTCGCAGTACCTCATCTTGGAGCCCTGCTCCCTCCTGGGGATCCCTGTGGCCCAGGGCCAGGCCGTCTTTGCTCCCCCACCCCGTAGTAGCATATACCTCAGCTTTTCTGGAATGTGTGTGCATCAGTGAGTTTTGTATATTTGAGGCATTTAAAAATTCTATTTTCATTATGAGGACGAATGAAGAATGAATATTGATCTTAAAAAAACAAAAGCTAAAAAGAACCCCAAAACATTTCCAGAATTGCCTGTGTCTCTGATGTGTCTCATCGTGGTTCCTAAAGTCAGTTTGGTGGGGTGGAAGGTTCACGCAGAGCCCTCCGCCAGGGGACCTGTCGGGTGTACATTCCCACCCTCTTCCTGCCTCCTTCGGGTGGCTCCTGTTTCTCAGCCTTGTCCCCTCTGCCTGTCTCAGAACCAGAAACCTCTCAACTTGGAGGGACCTGCGTGGACGGGCCATTTGGCCCAGTCCCTTTTTACTGAGGCCAGAGACACAGAAACTTGGTGGCTGCAAGACACGAGGCTGGGCTCTCTCGCCAGTGCTCCTTTTAGTAGCAAAGGGCAACAGCGGCTGTTCCGTACTGAGCCTCTACTGGAGCTGATCCCTGAGCTGGGTACTCAGCGTGGTATACGCCATGGTGCACAGGCCAGCCTTTCAGGGGCCCACTGTGTCCCCATTTTACTTAGGGAACTGGGGTTTCGGTGCGTCACCTGCCCTAATTCACGGTGGCCCAAAGGTTAAACCATTTGTTACTGATCTTCTCTTCCTAAATTTCCACAATTCCCTCCAACCCCCACCTGTTCCCGTGGCTTTTTCGTCCACTTTCCCCACCTCGCTCACCTCACATTCTTTGCCCTGATCACCAGGACCCATTTCTATTTCAATTATTCAGCTGCTCCTCAGTAGAGTTGGACATGTGATCTTGTTGAAAATAATGCTGAGATGGAGAGATTCCTTGCAGGTTCTGAGTCTCTGGGTCCACACTCTTCTGGGGGCCAAGAGGCTGTCCCATGGATCTCAGCATGGAAAGAGCAGAGCTCAGGTGGGAGCCCAGGGATGTGGTACCAGCTGAGGACAAACGATGCTGGAGCTTGGTCCCTGGAACTACCTCTTTGGAGGGTGTCAGCGTGTGCGCCACGGAACTGAGCGTCAAGCTACGGGGAACAGACCTGTTGCTCTAGGTGGCCTAGGCCACTCGCTCATTTAACTTTCTGAACATTTCAGGCCCAACGTTCATGCCACTCGAGTGGTGCTCCTTCCCTCACATGACCAAAAATCACGAAGCCCTCGGGCCTGGAAGAAGGCTGGGTTCTTCCTGCTGGACCCCTAGCCTCAGGGGCTCGGTTCTCTTTATTTCACTACGTGGGCCTGTCTCTGACATGGCCCCCTCTCCAGGGCTTAAAATGCATTTGCAAGAGGCCTGGTTTCTGGGGGCCACCTTCACTCCCAGGTGTTGAGTTCTCCTTACGGGTGTTGAGTGCCAAGAGGCTGCCATGAGGACACTTCACGGAGACACTCAGCCCCTCTGACCTAGGTCCCTCGGTCTCCCCTGTTCCTCCCCTGCCCTGCCCTGGGCCCCCGCCTCTTGCCAGGGTCAGTAGCAGCCAAGCCAGTGTCCCTGTGTACAGTCTGCCCCTCCCAACTACCCTCCCCCGATGGCCCGGTGGGGTCTGCAGTGAGGTCCTTCATGCCTGGACCACATGCTGAGCCCTCACTGCCTCTTACCCACCTGAGCCCCCCTTTGGCCCCACTGCCTTGATGTTCCTCAAATGCGCCCTCTGAAGTCCTTGGCTTGAAGCAGGGACAGCAGGTGCTATCAAGCTCCTAATCTTCCTAGGCCGCTTCAGATGCCCTTTCCAGGAAGCTTTCCCAGATGTCCCCACTGAAGTAGGAATCTCCTCGCGCTGGTCTGCCAACCATATGCCATCATTCATCCTGGCACGTGTGCAGGGAGTTACATCAGGGACTTTTCCAACCAGGGGCAGACAGGGGCTTACCTAGTGGTAATCCAGGGCTCAACTCGTGACAGGCGTCAACATGAATGAATGAGTGAATGAGCATGTGACAATTACTTATTTCAAAGGCAGAAGCTTTATTGACGCCAATAGGGTAAAGAACTGAGGTACAAAGGGTGAGTGGGGGGCTCAGGACTGACCCCAAAAGTCCCCAAGTCCCTATTCCAATGCTGCATCTTCTTTGGTCCACTAGTTTTCCTTCAGATGTTCCTCATTTTCTTTCTCAAGAGGCTTACACTGATCCTACCAGGCAGTGGGAAAAAAAAAGCCATGATGCGGGGAGGGCAGGGAGCCCCTGGGGGACGGGTGGGATCCACTCTGGACTGTGGCACCAGCCCAACCATGGCTCCTGCCCGGTCTCTGCCACCTCAAGCTGGGTGACCTTGGGCAAGTCATTTCCCTCTCTGAGCCTCAGCTCATTCACCCCTAGAATGGGGGCTCAAACCCTTAGGAACAACGTGAATTTATGGAGCACTTACGACCTACTAAGCCCTCAGGTTGATGTGGGTTTCTCACCACCACTTTGCACATGATGCGACTGAGGCTCCTAGTGGCCGTTGACCTGACCGAGGTCCCCCAGCCCATAGTTGGGGTGGCAGGCTGTAGGCTAGGGAACTGACTCCTGTGCCTTGTTCATAAGCCCTTTCCCAGGGTTACCAGGAGCGAAGGGACAATCTGTGCCACTCGTGGTCACAGGAGATGACCACAGGTGGCAAGCAGATGGGGACATTTTTATTTGAATAATGATGAAACTGTGCCATGTATATCCAAAAAAGTGTAAGCAGCTCATCAGCTCTGTGATTTCAAATATGGTTGCGTAACACAAGACCCAGGAAAGCCTTTTCCTTAACACAGGTTTAAAGAAAAGTATTGAGATTGTTACTCAGGTAATTCTCAGTTGCAGCAAAAATCGGGGTATGGCCCTGGACTTGCTGCATGCACTTCGGATGACCCTGGGAACCACAATACCTGTCCCCATTGCATGGTCGAGAAGCCTGGGTGATGGCAGGTCGTTGTGATTAATCATGTCCCATGTGTGTCTCCTTCCCAAGTGCTTACACCCATACCTTGTCCATGCAGTTCCCCTCCTGTTAGCCTTCTCAGTCCTCCCCACCTGCTCCGTGCACCCTCCCTGATTTCCCAGAGACGTCCCTCCTGGGTTCTCATCCATCCCTCCTGCCTTGGGCCTCTCTGAAGCTCAGCTGTCTCTGCAGTGTTGTGGGCCCTTAAAAGCAGGATCGCCTGCCTCACTGTGCAGCCCTGGCTGGCAGCTTTCCCTCTCTGGTCTTCTGGGGTTGCCCAAGGCGGGGGCATCCTCACGTGAGCACCACCCAGTCTTCATTGCACTCACCTTTTTCTCATCCGTATACGTGACGTCCGACTTGTCTAAGCCTCTGCACTTGAGGTGCTCATAGAACTCTTCCATTTGCTCGGGGGTCGCCTTTGGGTTGCGAGCTGCATGAGGAAGCAAGAGGACTGGTGAGGATGTCACGGGGCCTGGCAACAGGCCAGGGAAAGCTGGGCTCTCAGCGCCAGCCCAAGGAACTGATTCTCCTGGGTGAAGCCGGGGTGGGAGTTTGGAGGATGCTCACCATAGAAGGAAATCCCAGTTTTCTTCGGGTCTTCTGAGAAAGTAACAAGCATGAAGGTGCTGCTGTCCTTGGGCAGTACTAAGGAACCCAAGTGTGCCGTGCCAGTCGCTGAAAGAGAAAGTTTCTGGGTGAGACCATGGGGACAGCACAATGGTCCCCCACTCACAGGCGAGGAAACCTGGGTGTGCCCAGGACCACACAGCCAATCGGTGAGGGCTAGGCATTTACCTGGGCCATGTGTCCCTCACTCCGACTGGGCACGGCGCCCTGCACTGAGCAATCACAAATGTGGGGCCAGAGGAGCCCCATGTGAACTGTGGATGTCAGGGTCTTTCTGCCCATTTTTCAGGTGAGGAAAATGAGGTTCAGAGAGGAGCCTCAGGGCTTTGAGCTGGTGTTGGTTCAATTCCATTGGCACTTGTGTGTTCCTACACTGTGGCCTCACTACACTGATGGTGGAGACGTGGGTCAACTCACTGCCTGCCTTCAAAGGACGCTGCCACCGTTAGCTCCCAGAGGTTAGAGAGTGGTTGAAAGGGAGAGTGTACTGGAGCTGGCCGGGGGGCTGAACCCAACTCTCATTGCCAGCTGCGCGACCTCAGAGAAACTCATAGACGCCTCTGTTGCTCCATCTCATCACCTGATCACTGTAATGTCCTCCCTGGGATGTTTATGAGCATTGAGTGGGTTCATTCCCATGAAGCGCTTCAAACAGTGCCTGGCGCACACAAAGAGCTCAGAAACGCTGGCTGTCATTACTGGCTAGTTCAGTGTGCGGGCGCCGGGCCCACGCAGACAGAAGAGGCGGACCTCTCCCATGTCCGCGCTGCCCAAAGCCCCCAGGTGCCCTCCCTTAGGCCGCTCCACCCACCACCGCCCCATTCCACACAGCAACCCTTCCCCTGAGGGCTCACCATCATAGTTGACCAGGACCCCATTATCCGGATTGAACATTATGTTCAAGGCTTCGTACACGCAAATAAACCATCTAAAGCCAGACAGAAGAGGGAAGACAAACAGTAAGACAGTCAAGGAGAAGTAGACAATCTCATTCATTGATGCGCAAGAGTCAAGTAGTGATTAGAGTCGGATCCCGACCCATTCCAGGATGAGAAGGCTGAGGCCAGGAAGAGGGAGGGGCTTGCTCATGGGCTGGGGGCAGCTAGGAGGAGAAGCCAGAAGCTGGGGCTTGGGATGGGGTTGAGCTGATCCCTGCGAGTCTTACGTGGTTGCGTATTCTCTGAGTTGTATCGTGTTCTCCGTATCATTGGGTGTCAAGTAAATGAAGGCTGCGTTGATCCCGCTAACCAAAAACTTGTACGGCAGGTAACGGTAAGCCGTCGCGATTAAATACCACTTGCCAGAGATCTGAGAAAATGCCAGGAGCACGTGATGGAGGCTGGGAGGAGACTCAAGCAGATCTCTCCACTTTGCAAATCAGGAGGCTGAGGGCTCCAGGGCGGAGTGGGGCGTGCAGGAGTGGGGCGTGCAGGAGCTCACTCCAAGAATCAGGCATCACCCCCAGCCCCGGCGGCCCCTCTGAGGGACTTTGCAATGAGACTTCCAAGTTTGGGGGCCGAGGAACGGAATGCCTCTGGAGGCTGACCAGGTTGCCACCCCGGGACCCGAGGGAAAAGGCCAGAATCGGGAGAGGAGGCTGACCACAGGCCGGGAGGGTAAGGGAAACCCAGAGAGGGAGACGGCGGCCTAAGGTGTTCAGGGCCCCAGACACCCACCTGGTCCAGGGTGGCATTGGTGATAGGCGCCGTGATATCGGTACATTCCAGCCTCTGGGCGTCCAGCAGAGGAAGAAGGCTCAAGACCGCAAGAACCCAGGGCAGTGCCATGCTGACACAAAGATGCACCAGGGTTAGGTGGTACTGCTGGCTGACGGGTGCAGAGGCCTTTATAATGAGCTGTGCATGGGACCCTGGGAACCCGTTGTAACACAATCAGGAAGCACTTGGGAAAAGTCATACACAGAACACTCCCTCCTGACTGCCCAAAGCCAAGGTGGAGGCCCTGGCCAGCTTGACCCTGTTGGCTGGCCGTCCTCCCAGAAAAAGAAAGGCCCGCCAGTGAGATTTCCAGTCAGGGCACAGACATGAGTGGCTGGCCGGGTCCCCAGTTAGGGCAAGTGAGATACTCAACCAATCGCTCTTCCTCTCACATCCCGATGTCTCGCTCCCTCTCCGTCCCCCTCTGTTTTTCTGAGGGACCCAGTCATTAATCAAATGCTGAAGGCAACTTAGAGTGTTCTGGGGCTAGCTAAGGGTGTAGGGTCGATGGGGTGGGGAAGGGGAGTGGGGGAGTGGGCAGGGCAAACATAGATTCAACCCCAGTTGAGTGTGGTAACAAGGGTAAAATAACCAAAGTCCAGAAGGGCCCCAGCCCAGTCCTGGAGGCAGGAATAGTTCCGAAATGGGAGGCGCTGAGGCAAGAGACTGTTTTCAGTAAATGCATTACCTGACTTCTCTCACAACATGCAGAACGGGAGATTATTTCTGTGTTGTCTTAACCCTCCGCTGTTTAAACAGGGAGCTGGCCTGTCTTCTCACCGGTGTG
>PVJD01020024.1:0-10391 GCA_004026545.1 Mormoops blainvillei
ACCCTTATTTGGAGAAATTCATGCCACTTCTCTTTCTCTGTCCTGGCTGGCCCCTGCTGCAGTGCACCAGAGGTCCTTGCACAGTGGCTGAGAGCCTGTTTTTGAGTGAATTCCCCTTGTTTGCAGTGATCCTTCCTAACAATCACCAGGATTTTCACTCAGCTCAACTCTCACCAGTCCCAGGAATATCTGGGTCACAGTCTTTTGTGGCCCTTCTCTTCTTCCAACTCCTGGTGTCACCTGGCTCCCCAATTTCTCTAGTATTATCCCAGCTGATGGTGCACTGCTGCTTTGTGTCTCCCACTCCTCTGCAACCAGGTCTCTACTACTGCAGGTCTGTGACTTCCCTGCTCTGGGAGGGAGGGAGCTGGCAATTTATAATTGCTAATCTGGCTCTTTTTCGAGGCTTCTAAGGTAGCCATGGTCCCTGGCACAGGAACCGGAGACCTTCCCCACGGCCTACAAAACTTCCTTACCCTCAGTTTTCTATCATTCTCTGCAAACTTTGGCTTCCAAACTTCAAATATGCTGGAATTTCATTGGCTGACCACTCAGTTCTTCAGAAGATTGGCTAGATGTCCCAGTTAGGTACATGGACAAGGAGGTTTAGCTCCCACCTATATAGCCACCACCTTCTGACCCCTTATTGTAACTTTTTGTAGCATACTCTGTACTAACTTTTGTCATTCTTTTATTCTTTGTTCCATGGTTTTCAGAGGTTACTGGAGGGATAAATCACCCTATGTGTATTCCTCCCTTTTCTCCCTAAGCCCTGAGAATCAAATTACCCTGGGACACCCCCACCACTTCAGACAGCCTCATTTTTCACCCCTGCTTGAAATAAGTCAGAAGGTGTCACTGTACCACAATTTCCTTATTTCAAAATAAGGTGGCTAGATTCCAAGGTCATATCCAGATTCACGTTTCTAAAATGAATTGAACTGAAAATAATTCACAGGAAGATGGGAATGAATCAATCCTTCCCTTTCTTTCTCCCTCCCTCTACCCCACACCCTGCAATCATCTCTTCCCATCCACTAAAGTTCCTTGGCTTTTGTCTGAGAAAAAGTAGAAACCCCCCTTGTGACATTAACAGATAAATCTTCATGATTTGCTTGACATGTTTTAAGCCTTTCCTATAGGCCTTTAAAATGTGAAAGCCCCACAACTGTAAAACACATTGTATTACGATTTTTTTCCTTTTGTCCTAAGCTGCCACTTTACAGCTTCAAACTCTACTATGATATGATGCTAAACATGATGACATGTAAAATCACATTTATAAGACCATGATTCAAATTATTTCTCAGACTTCAGTTCTAGACTGAAGTCATACATTTTATTAATTCTACCATCCCCAAAGCCTATATAATTTTTATTTCATCTTTTTATCCTTCTTCTCTACCATCAAGATTACATTATTCCTCATGGGCTTTTGTAACCTCTCCTTCTCCAACTATATTTCTCTAACTTACAATTTCAAATTAAATTTCCTTCATGAAACCAAACAACCACCTAATCAAACACAGAAAAGTTCTTAATGCCATTCTGGTTTTAAAATCTGCAACTCACCCCAGTGAATTGATCACCGTGCACTAGACTAGTGGTGTTATCAGCATGTCTGAAATATTCTTGTCTAAGTGTTATAAAAATTTTATCACATGCCAACTTGAGGAAAAAATATGCATATTTTTGATATAAAAGAGCAGTCACTTAGTAGGCCTAAATAATATTTCTTAGAGTAACATTCTTCACTATATATTTTTACTGTCATTATGAGAGCTGTGAAATGCAAAATTCATAAAAATAATTATATCACTTCATAAAGTCCAAGTATATTTTTATTTCAATATTCTGATTTCTCTTCATATCATATAAATCTTTCACCTTGTATCATATATATTGTTATTTCAGACCTACTAGTAATTGACTAAAAATGATATGTTCTTTACAGTTTTAGCTTTGATAAGAATTGTACATATTTATTCTAATACCAAAATAAAATTTGTTTTTCATCCACCAAGCACAGTACAGGTTCTTAATGAAACTAAAATATTGTTACCTAAAATCCCAGTTTATAGTGTAGAACTTTATTTTTAACTTAGCATTTTTATATCTGAGTATGTATTTTACAAGAGTTTCTCAGTTAATAGAAATAGCTCCTTAATAAATGATTGGCAAATAGTCCCATGTTATAGGATATGACAATGGTCTATTCCTCCAAATATGGGGGTGCCAAGGACATTAATTATGACTCCTTTATCAGTGGGGATGTAGGATATTTACCTCAATATTTACCTCTCTGGCTTATGTTGTTTTACCTACTTTCTTGATAAAGAAAATGAATGTCCTATCCAAAAGTTAATAAGTGAGAGAATTAGGACCATCTCTCTCCAAGTTAACCACATCATCCTATTTCTGCTGGTCAGAAAAGAAGACTTTAGCAAGCCATCCCTTTTAATAAAAATAATATGAATTCAAAGTAAATTCCATCTTAATGGGGTTTTTACTTTACTGTTTCTGAGATTTTACCTTATAGCAAGTGGAGTTCCTTTTTAATTCTGAGTCCCAAGAAAATCTATTCTAAGAAAATTTCTATCTCTCTTTCACACACACATGTCATACCCACACATATTATTATCCATGTTTAGGAAACTGTAGACTCTTTGTTGACTTCCATATTATTTTCCTGGCTGCTAAGGTACAAGACATATATTAGTGGGTTTATGGTGCCATCATGTGGTAATATACAGATACTCATTATATATTTTTTCCTTTTTATTGAACTTATTGGGGTGACACTAGTTAACAAAATTATGCATGTTTCAGGTGCACAACTCCGCAACACGTCTTCTATACATTATTGCTTGTTCACCATCCCAAGTCAAGTCTCTGTTCATCACCATTTATCTCCCTCATATCCTCCTACACTTCCTTCCATGAGTTCTTTTTTTCTCTTTTTTGTTCAGTCCCTCTATCACTCCCCACTAAGCCCCTCAGCTTCAATCTACCCTCAACAACTGCCAGCCTGCCGTCTATCTATGTCTGCCTCTACTTTGCTTGTTAGTTCATTTTGTTCACTAGATTCCACATATGAGAGAAATCATATGATACTTGTCTTTTTCTAACTGAATTATTTCACTAAGCATAATACTCTCCAGGTCTATCCATATTATTTTAAAATTATGAAATATTTCAAATGTGTTTTAAAAGTATGGAAATAATACAAATACTCTATCCAATACTTTATTATATTTACTTCAGATCCCTCTCTTAAGGAAATAAGCTTTGCAGATGCAGCCAGTTCAAACCTCCCACTGAATCCCTCCCTTCTCAGAAGTAACTGCAGATTTTTGAGTATTTAGTTTTGTTCTTTATCCAAATAAATATACATTTATTATTTATAATATACTAATAAAGAGAATAAATCACAATATAGTTTGAGATAAAGGACAATATGTAGATAGTCAATAAATTAATAAAAATATTTGGAGCTAAATAAATTTTTAAAAAACTAAAATAAAAATAAGAAACAAAAAATAAATAAATTTGACCCTACTTGTCTCCCATGGAGCCATGTCTTAGCCTGAGGCAAAGGAAAAAGTTTGCATCCAGTACATTCTTTTACTCATTTGTTAATTTCTACAACTTAAAAATAATTGACAAATAATGAAAAATAGAAAAATATTCAAATTCAAATTATTTTAATTTCAATGTTTTAATTATAAAAACCAAAATATTATATTTTAACTTCCTTGGCTTCAAAGAAACTAACAGCAATAATAATTTCTTGTTTTAATACACCTTCCTTAACTTATCTCTTTTTCAAATGACAGTGTTACCATGTTTGATATTTTCTCCTGAACCTTAATAAATACAAACATTTTTAATTACTTTCAGCTTACTAAAATGTTCTTTGCTAAATCTCTGTGTGTATCAATTTGTTTTAAAAAATAATAAAATCAAGAGAACTTCCTAATTCACCATATGATTGTAACAAGTAAAATTCATGAATAAGTTTCAGATAATCAAAATGTGATGCTTTCTTAAATCAATTACTGCATGATGCTTAAAACCATTAAAGCTTAAATATCTACAAGATTTAACTTGCCACAATATTAAGTAACCAAAACTATTGTTGATTGTTTATTTATAAATCAGATGTGTTCATGGAAAATAGATTGCCTCTGGTCCCAAAATGAAAATATAAAGTATTTAGTTTAATTTTGCATACCTCTATTTTAAAGATGACCTTATAGATACTTTTACCTCCTTTTTGTTTTGTGCGTCTTTCTATAATAATTGATTGCATTAGTCTTTAATTATCATGTTCATTTCTTTCTTTATTGTCCTATTTATAATTTTTGTTAGTTTTACATTCTTCTAACCTTTTTTTGTCACATTCTGTCATTGATTATAATCCAGGGAAGAAGTCTTTTAATAAGCATTCATTTTATATTTTAAATTTTGTCAGAATTTTTCCTTTATTTTAACCATTCCCATTTTCTTTAAAATATAATCCCACCATGATCATCTTCATGAAATTTGTAATCAGTATCAAGATAATATTATTTCACCCTAGTGTATTTTTTCATTTAATATTGCTTTGCCTGAAGCATTTATGTTAACTTGTGGTTTTAGAACATGTAATTTTCTTTATTATTCCCACATGTTTTGTTCATTAATTTCTCACATACTGTTTTAGCAGGAAATAATTTACAAAGATGTACATTTGTTCAGGGTTTCTATGAGTAATAATAGCATTTCATAGTAGAAAACTTGACACAGATTCACAAAGAGAGGAAATAAGGTGTATTATATTCAATTCCTGTGTTTAACATATACTTTTACTAAAATATCTTGCTTATGTATGAAAAAATTCTATTACTCTTAGTAACAGTCTCCCCATATATGATTAGAGTGTATTCCATACACCACAGTAGTAAATGCATTCTTTCAAAGAAATACACTGTACTTATTTGCATATACAACTAGCATTCTTAGATGTGTCTTTTATACCTGTACCTTTACAAATGATATAAAATGGAGCACAAAGATAAGCATATTTATTCACTAAAATGACTCTGTATTTATTAATGTACAACTATTATTCTTACAAACATCTTTTTTAAATGTAATTTATGGAGTGTCCTTAGTGTAACAAAGTAGTAAACTCCTATTTTTGAACTTTTTCATCTCATGGCATACATTAACTACTAAAAATCTGTGGCGCACCAAAATATACATTATTTTTTGTAAATCCAACAAAAATAGGTATAATTTTGATTAATTCATGCTAGTTAGCTATTGTGGTGTTGGCTGTTGTCAATTTTTTTTATTTGACAATCTAAGAGAAAATAGGTCAGTTCCTCTGACTAAATATTCAGGTGTTACATATTTCAAAAATTCATGCAGCACACTGGTTGAAAATCACTGTAATAAACACATTATTTCTATAACATAACCCTTTCCTCATTCACTTATGCAACTAACATTTTGAAAACACCTTTTAAATAGTGCCCTCACAGCTTATATTAAATGCAGTGCATGTGTGAACACACACTTAAACTGAAATGACACTGCCCAGGTTCAATGAAATTCTATCACTTTTCGATACACGTTTTATATATGTGGCTTTACACAGTACATTCAATGCACTATCATGTGGATATCATGTTATTTTTATGAAACAATGCAGTGCTTATTTATGTATTCAAATAGTATTCACACAAACATTTTAACTTGTGTGCTTGGCAGATGTAAATACAGCACACAGGAACACATTATTTCACTGATATAATGTTACTCAGGTGCACCAAAATTCTGTTATACTAGAAACACTTTTATACATGCAACTATACATAGTGTTCTTTATTTGTAATTTTGTGAAAACATTCCTTCACTGAAATAATGCTATAATTCTCCTCATATTCAGCTGCGAATTTTTAGAAACAATTTTAGAAAAAATTTTAGAAACAATTTTTGTATATGTGCCTTTTAAAAAAAAATTATCACAGTGTGTTGAAAACATTCATTCACTGATAAAAGCCCTATGCTTATTCATATTACATTCTTACATAACAACTTCTATACATGGGTCTTTACAGGTTTTATTGAACAGAGCACATATATTGAATATATTCATTACACTGGTTATACTGGTACTCATTACACTGAAATTATGCTACCCAAATCCATCAGAATTCTGGTACTATAGAAACATTTTATACATGTGACATACATAGTATTGTATATTACATGTACCATATATTGAACATATCTCTGACCAACTAATAGTGTATTCACTCACATATACAATGAGCATTCTTATAAACATCTTTTATACAAGGACAATTAGAGAGTTGACCTATGTCTCTATGGTCAATTAATATACAACAAATGTGGCAGAAACATAAAATGGAGTAAAAATAACCTCTTCAACAAACGGTGCTGGGAGATCTGGACAGCTACATGCAAAAAAAAAAAAAGAAATTCAACCACCAACTTACACGATACACAAAAATAAACTCAAGATGGATAAAAATCTTAAAAATAAGTTGCAACATGCAAAAGTCCTAGAGGAGAACATAGGCAGGAAAATCTCAGATACTGCATGTAGAAATATTTTCACCAATATGTCCCCTCAAACAACGGACATAAAGGAAAGTAAAAACAAATAGGACTTCATGGACTTCATCTAAATAAGAAGCTTCCGCGTGACTAAAGAAAACATCAGCAAAATGAAAAGGGAACCAACTATATGGGAAAGTATATTTGCCAATGATACCTCGGAAAAGGGTTTGATCTCCAAAATATATGAAGAATTCACACAACTCCACTCCAGGAAGACAAACAATCCAAATGCACCCCGTTCAACCTTCCCCACACCTCTTAGTCCATGTCCATGGGCTACACGCACCAGTTCCTTCGCTTCTTAATTTCCCACACTACTCCCAGCCTCCTCTTGTCCACTTCTTTTGGTCAACATTTTCCCATCACCACTTTCTCCAGCCCCACCCACATACACACACACAAATACTGTGGTACATTTACAGAATGGAATACCGCACAGCAGAAAGGAAGAAGGAGCTACTACCCTTTGCAACAGTAAGTATTGGACTGGAGAGCATTATGCTAAGTGAAATAAGCCAGACAGTGAAAGACAGATACCATATGATCTCATCTATAAGTGGAACCTAATCAACAAAATACACAAGCAAGCAAAACATAACCAGCAACTATGAAACAAACAACAAACTGACAGTAACCTGATGGGAGGAGGGAGGGTGATAACAGGGAAAAGGAGGGGAAGGGTCATCGGGGAACATGCATAAAGGACTCATCAACAAAGCCAAATGGGAAAAGAATTGAGGGTGGGTGGAACTGGGGAAAGTGGTAGCAGGAAAATGTCAAAAACAAGGCAAAATGAAACAGAAAAATAGAAAAGGGGATGTTAAGAATAGTATAGGAAATTCAGAAGCCAAAGAACAGATATGTACAACCCATAGGCATAAACTAATAAGGGTGAATAATGATGGGTTGTGTGCAGGAAGGAGCATTTAAAGGGGAGAAAATAGATGGGACTACAGTAATAGCATAATCAATAACATACTAAAAAAAACCTGTGGAACATTTACACATAGAATACTACGCTTCATAAAGAAAGAAGGAGCTCGTACCTTTCATGACAGCATGGATGGGCCTGGAGGGTATTATGCTAAGTGAAATAAGACAGATGGTGAAAAACAAATAGCATATGATTTCACCTGTAAGTGGAAACTAATCAACAGAAAAAACAAGCAAATAAAATATAACCAGAGACATTGAAATAAAGAACAAACTGACTGCAACCAGACGAGAGAGGGGAGGAGACAACAGGGGGAAACAGGGGAAGGTTAATCAAGAAACAAGTATAAAGGATTCATAACAAAACCAAAAGAGGGTAGGATCGAGAGTGGGAGGTGGAGATGGGGGTGGCAGGAGGATTTGTGGGGTGAAATGGACAAAACTGTACTTGAACAACAATGAAAAAATACTGGTTCATTTCCAGTTGATAGTGGGAATACGTGGTAAATTATTTTCCCAGATGTGGGATTTTTTCCTGGACTTTGTAGTTTTGTTCTGGAAGCATCTAAACAACAACATAAAAGAAGGGGTAGGCGGAGTGACCCTCATTCAACCACCTGGAATGGAGGACCCACCAAAGAATGACCCAAAAAACAACCATAACCAGAGAGCTGACATAAATGGCATAAAAAGCATCCCGAGAGCATGACTTTCAGTAAATTAAGGAGTCTGCACCACTGAATCTCTCGGGTCTCCTACTGTATAAGTTCACACTACAAAGACAGTGCATCAACACAGATTAATTTAAGAACCAGAAGCAGTTTCACACGTAAGAAGGAGGGGTCTGAGAAAACTTCTAGACAAAATGGAGGCATAGGTAGATACACTTTGTCTCCTCAAACAGTCAAAATAAGGACAATAACAAATTAAAAATCATAAAACATCCAGAACTGCCAGCAAACCAAACTGTATGGAAGTCTGACAAGCAAGGAGTTAAAGAAGAAACATTCATCCACACTGGTAGGAGAGGTGGAGACAGGCACCTGAGGCAGAGAGGATGCATGGCAAGCCAGTGGTAGGTGGAATGGGTGGTCCCACATTTGAATGCATATAGAATAGGATGAGCAACTGGGGAATGAGACAGACCACACAACCCAGGATTCCAGCATGGGGAAACAAAGCCTCAAAACCTCTGGTTGTGAAAACCTGTGGGGGTTGTGGCAGCAGGAAAAACTCCCAGAATCACAGAAGAGTTTTTCAGAGAGATCCACAGGGTCCCAGAATGCACACAAACCTCTCCAAGCAGGAATCAGCATTAGAAGGATCCAAATCCCATGTGGGCAGAGAAGGAAGTAACTGAAAATAGGCAAGAGCCAAGCAAGAGGTATTGTTCCCTCAGTGACCCCCCTCCAACATACTTCACCACAATGCTTCAAAGTGGTATACCCCACCCTTACAACGTAACAGGAGTGCCATGAGAAATAAAAATGGCCCAAATGAAAGAACAGGTCAAAACCCGAGAAAAAGAAAACAACAACTAAGCAATGAAGAGATAGACAACTTATCAGATGAAGAGTTGAAAACTCTGGTAATCATGATGCTCAAAGAAATGCTTGAGGATGGCCACAAAATACAGAAAAAAGTGAAAGATATGCAAAGTGACATAAAGAAAAATATACAGAGAACCAACAGTGAAGGGAAGGAAATGAGGATTCATATCTATGATTTAGAACAGAAAGAATAAATAAACATTCAACTGGAAAACGGTGAAGAAACCAGAATTCAAAAAAATTAGGAGAGGCTTAGGAACCTCTGGGGAAACTTTAAAGATTCCAATATCCAAATCATAGGGCTGCCAGAAGAAAAGGAAGAGGAAGAAATTGAAAACTTATTTGAAAAAATAATGAAGAAAAACTTCCCTAATCTGGTGAATGAAATAGACTTCCAGGAAGTCCAGGAAGGTCAGAGAATCCCAAAGAAGTTGGACCCAAGGAGGAACAAAAGAAGACACATCATAATTATATTACCCATGATTAAAGATAAAGATAGAACTTTAAAGGCAACAAGAGAGAAGGAGTTTCCTACAAAGGATTTCCCATGAGATTGTCAGCTGATTTCTTAAAAGTAACCTTATAGGCAAGAAGGGGCTGGAAAGAAGTATTCAAAGTCATGAAAGGCAAGGATCTACATCCAAAATTATTCTATCCTGCAAAGCTATCGTTTAGAATGGATGGGCAAGTAAAGTGCTTCCCAGATAAGATAAAGTTAAAGAAGTTCATTAACACCAAGACCTTATTATAGTAAATGTTAGTGGGACTTTCTAAGAAAAATAAGATCAAAACTGTAACAGTAAAATGACAAAAACTCACAACTGTCGAAACTGAACCTAAAAACAAAAACAAAGCAAACAACTAGAACAGGAAGAGAATCACAGAAATGGAGATCACATGGAGGGTTATCAGTGGGGAAAGGGAAAGGGGTAAAGGGTACAGGGAATAAGAAGCATAATTGGTAGCTATAGAATAGATAAGGGAACATTAATAGTATAGGGAGTGCAGAAACTAAAGAACTTAACATGTACAACACATGGACATGCATGACATGCACTAAGTGCAGGAAAGCTGGTGAGAGGGGGTAGAGGGCAGATGGGAATAAAGGGGAGAAAAAATGGGACGACTGTAAAAGTATAGTCAATAAAGTATACTTAAAATAAAGAAGCAGAAGAAAACAAAAAGTCTCACAAATTATAGGGACACAAAAAAGCAAGCCCTAATCTAAAGGAAAGGAGGAATCCTCAGGAAGACTGTTATATGAAATAGAGGCTA
>PVJD01020025.1:0-10384 GCA_004026545.1 Mormoops blainvillei
CTTTCTCTCTCTCTCTCTTTCTCTTTCTTTCTTTCTTTCTTTCTTTCTTTCTTTCTTTCTTTCTTTCTTTCTTTCTTTCTTTCTTTCTTTCTTTCTTTCTTTCTTCTCTCTCTCTCTCTCTCTCCCCCTTTTCTTGGCCAGCAGTTCGGTTGGTTGTTGATTACCTCATTGCTTGCAACATGCTTTGGTATTTAAAATTCATGGAATGCTATTCGAAATTCATCTATGTAGAACTGCCTTCTCATCCATCCATGGCTCACACAATTATCAGAGTCATCCTATGAGATAATTGGGGTTTGTGCTGTAATCTTCATTTTACTGATAAAAAGAAATAAGGAGCAGAGAGGTGACTTGATTTCTTGGAGATCACACTGTAAATCAGTGATAGGATGGAGAGAATATGGGACCCATAAAGATACTCTTTCAAAGAGATAATTAATTCTAGGTTATAAATATAAAGATGAATTTAAATTGTCTCTTTTGGGCCTAATCTCCATTCTGGATTATCTGAGTTTCAGATGATCTGTTAAACTCTTCTGGAAATGATTCAGAGTAAACATGGGACCAGGAAGCTATAAAATATAGTATTGTTATCTCTTAAATGAGCATCATTTTAATGCCACCCTCAATAATTGCTACCATTTCTATATCACGCACTGATTGTTGTTTACTTAATACTTTCTTTCTCTGTCATAAAAAACTACTTTAGTCTCCTCTACGAAATATCTCACTTATCAAAAGTTTAATGTGATATATATGTTTGTCAGTATAGGAGTCTTAGGTCAACTAAAACATGAATTCTGACTCAGTTCAGTATTTCTGAAAAGTAATCTAACCTTCCTAAAACTTAGCTTTCTTGTATATTATTTTAAAATAATAAAACCTGCCTGGTATAAATTGTTTAGATTAAAAATAATATATGTCAGGTGACTGGCACATAGAATTTACTCGATAAATTGTCCTAATTTATTTTAGACTTTGCAAGTCTAAACCTATCCTTCTTAAAATGATATATTGGTTTTTGTTAAACTTATTACTTATTTAGTTCCTGTAATTTAAAAGCCTCCCAACCTAGCCTTTCTTTCACATCTTCTTCATCTCAATGTATCCTATAAAATGTCCCCTAAAATGCCACCACCTTAGACTTGTTCCATTTTTTTCCCTCTCCCTTAGAGTAAATGTAAATTTCTGACCGATGGCATCCAACATGTCTCAGAACATGACTTTTATGTAAATCCCAGATTTATCACTACATTCATGCCTGCACATGACTTTCCCTCCAGCCAGTCTGGGCCATTGCACTTTCTTATTTTTCTGTTTGTTTTTCAAGTGATTCTCAAGTTTCAAGCTAAGTTCTAATCTACAACAGAGTAATAGCACCCTCATCCTGACGTTCTCTTCAGAAATGCCTTGAATATCCTTGGTCCTTTAATCTTTCATAAAATTTAAGATTCAAATTATCAAGTTTCCAGAAAACTCTACTGGAATTTTAATGAAATTTTATTGAGTTTATACATGAGTTTTGGGATGAATGATTTCTCATGATATTAATTCCTATTATCCATGATGGTATATGTCCTTCTTATTTGTCTTCTTTATTTCCTTAATAGAATTAAAATTGTTTCTTTTGGAGGACTTAGGTATGTTTTATTAAATGTATTCAGGTATTCTGTTATTATTGCACATAGGTGTTTTTGGTCATTGTTGTTCACTATCCAGCGATTTGCTGTTGGTGTGTAGATACACAAATTCAAAAAATAATCTTATATCCAGTCAGCTTGCTGAACATTCGTATTATATTAAATAATATATCTTTAGATGATTTTGAATTTTCAAATTAAATGATCATAACATCTGCAAGTATCATTAGCTTATATTTCCTTCTTCCAATCCTGAGGCTTTCAATCATAGTCTAAGGCCCTCATCACAATGCTGAATGGAATGATGATAGCTTTGTCGGAGCCAGGGTTAACCAGGAAAAACAGGTGATGCATTTGTGGAGACAATCCCAAGGAAGAGCAGGAGACTGATGAGAGTAAAATACGTGAGGGAAAGCCAGTACCAGAGTAAGCAATTGATTGATCACCTCTGTGACAAACGGGGCTTGGTGTCATCTAGATAATGTAAGATACCGTGAAGACTACACCTCACATTGTTCTCTTGAAAGAGGAAGGAGAGGACCATTTATCCTCTGACTCTTATCCCCACTGGTCAAAAATTGTCCACAAGTTATGAATTCACTCACCCTCCTGGGCCAAGTGTGTGTGAATGCTAACTAAATTTTCATAGGTCTCTCAAGTCATTGCAGGAAAATCCCCAGGAAGAAAGTGAAAATGTGTGAGGTGGCTGAGGCAACACACTGTCAGTTTATACCCGTGTGACGCCCCTGGCTATAATGTGGAGTAAAAAATGAGCCAAGGCCAACCTGGGGAAAGGAGTGAGCAGTCATGCCAGTTGAATCTTTTTGTCAAAGAGAGAGGAAGAGAGAGGAGAAAAAAATAAAGAGCCCACTTTACACCAAAATGACCTCATCTTAACTAACTATATCTGCAACGACCCTATTTCTAAACTTTCTAATAGATTGCATTCTGACGTGCTAGGGTTTAACACTTCAATATATTTTTAGGGGACACAACATGTATCTAGTTTAACTTCCTCCTGATGTTCTATTTAGGCCACACAAAGTGTGTTTCTCAGCACTGGCTGCCATTCAAATTACTGGAAGGACATACAAAAAAACTAATATTTAAGCCACACTCTAGCTAGGGTGTCCAACCTGCAGCCCATAGGTCGCATGCCGCCCAGGATGGCTATGAACGTGACCCAACACAAAATCGTAAATTTACTTAAAGCCTTTTTTTTGCTCATCAGTTTTCATTAGTGTTTGTGTATTTGATGTGTGGCCCAAGACAACTATTCTTCCAGTGTGGCCCAGAGACTCCAAAAGGTTGGACACACCTGCAAGCAATGGAATTAAAATGTTTCTGAATGGAGCTCGGGGACTACGTTTTTTAAAGCTTCCCTGAGTGATTCGGATGCTCAGTGAAATCTAAGAACACTGAGAGAAGTTACGTATGAAACCCAATTAATCTCAGTCATTACTATCAACAGGTTATGCCTTGATGGGTCTATCAACTCATTCTAATTATTTCTACGTGAGCCTATACAATCTCTAGTTGTTCATAGTCTTTGTCTGTATGGATAATTTGTATCTCTAATTAAATTAATACAATTATGTAATCCTTTATACAACTATATACAGACACATACATACATATGCTCATAATTATACATTTATAGTCACTGACAAACACACACACACTCACTCATCCTCTATTTTGCTAGAACAGAATCCTTCAGAGGCCAGGGATTTTTATGTTTCGTTCTGGGCCGGACAGTGCCCCACCTAAAGGGGATAAGGGGACGTGTTGGGAATGGGCAGTCTCCATAATTTCATAACTAACATTGGTTAGAATTCCTAGCATGTTATGATAATAAAAGTATACTTTTAGTTAATTTTATTATTGTTTTTAAATTATCTGCTGACAATGAATCCTTCAGTGCTTGCACTCATCTCTCCCCCATTTGCCACTCGTTCCTGCCAAATCCTAGGTGCTCTATAAATGTTCATTGATTGAATGAATACATTAGCAAAAGGTGCTCAAAAAGTACTTGGTGAAAGGATAGAAGGATAGATAGACAGACAAGAGAGGGTAAATCAACAAATGTATTCTTGCTTGCATAAATGAGTGAGTGAACCCCTTCCACACACTTTGGCATTGTTCCTTTGACTTAGAGATTTTGACAAATGATCTAATGAGCAGGACTAAGGCTTGTTTTGGAAAGAGAAAAAAAAGTTCTCTAAACATGATAGCCTTTTCCAACTTAGAAGTAAGATCAAAGCATTAATACAAAGTGACTACACTCAAAAGACACAGAAGGAAAAGAAATTAATATCCAGCATGAAAATGTAGTAAAAGGAAATAGAAAAGGCAAACCCAAAGTCTGAATACACATAGGAATAAAATCACAGGTTTTTTTTTTCCTTCAACAAGAAAGAAAACACATAAAAATGAATAAAAGGGAAAGGACAAATATTATAAATAGTGGCGAAAGTAGGAAAATGAAAGCAAGGGAAATGGAATACCATGGGGAAGGAGAGGAAGAAATAGAATCCTCAAGGAAGAAATAAAGCAAGCTAGCAAAGAAGCAGATTGTAGGCCTCTGATTGTATTTCACTTATAACTGTTCATACATTTTATTATATTTCTCTGGCAGGAGTCCTACATCTCTTTATGTCTGAAGGAAGTGGGTGGCAGAAAAATGTTGCTCTGGGGACTTGAGATTTATTGCCTTGTACACTTAGTGTTAGGCTGATTTTTTTTTCTTTAAATTACATGCCACTGTCATGTTCAAAATAAAAGCTTAAGATGGACTGTGTGCCATGTATCATTGCAAGGACTGCTTTTATTAACAGGGGAAAACTAATGCAAACATGTTTTTATCCTAAGCAAATCAGAAACCACTGAGTTGACACAGACTTCTATACACATTTTATCATAACTGTGTCTCCAACGAATGATAGGGAATTGGTGCTCTCCCTCAGCCAATGAAACATCATGCAGGAAATGTACAAATATAGTCGTGAAAAGCCTGGTGTTTGAATCCAGACAGACCTGGATTTATATTCCAGTGACTTTGGGCAAGTTACTTAAATTATCTCAGCTGCAGTTTCCTTAGGTGTAAATAGGAATACCAGTAGTATTTAGCTTAGTATATTTGGTATGAATATTAAATATCATAATGTTTATAAAGTTCTTAGTATAGGAACTGGCAAACATTCTAAAAAATGAGTAATTTTATTAATACATTTCCTTACTATTCTGAGTTCTGCTTCAAGGAAAATTACTTGAATCTTAATGTTTTTATAAATTTACATTCAGGTTTAAATGACCCAATGAAAGGGAAAATATAATTAGTCGCTTCCTCTATTCTCCATAGCTAATTGAACACAAAGGTGTATTGATTATATTTTCTTATTGTTTATATTCTTTTTCAAATTAAGGTATAATTGATAAATTTATTCACCATTCTAAGGTCTGCTTCAAGAAAAATTACTTGAATCTTAAATTTTTATAAATTTACATTCAGATTTAAACCACCAAATGAAAGGGAAATATAATTAGCCACCTCCTTTATTCTCCAAGCTAATTGAATAAAAAGTTGTATTGATTATATTATCTTACTGTTTATATTTTAAATTAAGGTGTAATTGATATAAAACATTATATTAGTTTCAGATATACGATGTAATGCTTTGATATTTGTATATATTATGGAAGTAAAAACTTCTTTCTCCATTACAATCATTTCCACGTCAGAATGTCTTACTGTATATCATTAAAACAAATCCCAGGTACATTTTGACACAGAAGGAATGATAAACTTACTATTTTCTCATTCAGATAAGCATTCTTCCAGCATCACTTCCAAATCTTCCTTTTCTTGAAATCCACTGCATTTTTCACAGCACCTTTGCCCATGCTGAAACAGACGCAACAGCTGCTAAAGTTAACAGTGCTGGCCTAACTTCTTCAATAACCCCTCTACCTGGTCTACAGATGTCTTTTACCCAAAGCTGCTACCATTTTCCTCAGCAATTTCCTCTTGTACTTGATATTCCATGAAGTCTCTTGACAAATTTTTTAAGTTTTCATTTTTAGAGACTTCACTTCTATTTTAGCCAACCGGTGAAAGAGCTTGAACTCAAAACATTATACAGTAATATTCAGCTTTCAAGTTTTCGTAACTTAAAATCCTCTACTCTGAAAACAACCTGTATGTTATACATTCTTTAATTTCTAGTCACTTCTAGTGAGAACTTCCTCTTATACTTTGAATGACTTGTCCCCCAAATTCTCACTTTTCTTGTAGTAAATACTATGTCTGTTTTAACTACAGATTCCTCCTTATCTATCTGAATGTCATGATCAGCTATGTTATTGATCCAAGCACCTCAAAATCCCAAAGGTTTTCTACCCTGGAATTTTTCTATCATGTTTGATGCATTACGAGTCACCTTAACTGCTTTCTACACCTTTCATCTAAGGTGCCAAGCATTTTTAGGGAACATTTACCTAATTTGTGCCCTTTTGAATAAAAGCACCCAGCCCCCCTGGGCTCCCCTGTATCTTAGCAATTGATCATTGCTGTCGGATCTCTCATTTGCCCTGCATAGTAGCTGCCTCATCACATTTCTATACTTTTCAAATGTCTAATGTAATCTGTACCTCCTTTATTTTTAGCATCTACTCTGGCCTCATCTATTAAGGAGAATCTAATGTTAGTGTCTTTAATTTTTTAAAAAGTACATATACTTATCCATTTTCTCCTTTTCTTCCACTGTTTCAAAATCCATATTCCACCTAAGCCAAGTCTTTCATCTGCTATGAGACCTATGTATCATCTATGACTCCTGCAGTAGCAAATAATAAAAAGCAAATTAAAAATTCAGGCAGTAATAAGAATGCATAGGTTCATTTCAATAAAAAAAGCCACAGGAATAACTAGAGTTCGGAATGATCAGATACAGGTACTAAGTGTTACCGTGAAGACTCTATTTCTCCCCATTTTCCTCCTATGCATTCTGCTGCATTTACTTCATTTTCAGTTCCCAGACAGAGGACCCAAGAAATGCCAGGGTCACTTTAATACATCACCAGATGATGAAGAATATGAGTCTGTTTCTCCTGGTGGAACAAAAAACCAAGAACTGGATCTCATGTCGCTAGATGTTTTGGATCAGTCTCTCTCATCAGTTAAAAGAAGTACTTGGATGATCAGGTCCAGTGCATGACACCTGAAATTAGGGAAGGCAGGGAATAAAAGGAGTATGAAGTACACTCCACTAAAGTCGCAAAGACCAAGAATGAAAATGTCTATTTTCAAATCAAAAGCTATGCAATGACACATCAATAAAATGAGAAGGCCTGATATAGAAAAAAAGTTCTAGGAAACTACTTTGATATAAACTCATTCAAACATCATTTTAGTTCAGCTGCTCTAAATCTGATATGGTTTGACATAAAAGTCGCTTTCATATCCAATTCCTTAAACCCAAAACAGAGAAGTGGCATCAGGAAAATGGCAACTCCACTCTCCTCTGATACAAACACTGAAAAACAAGCAGAACTATGAGTTTGTTTCTGTTTTGTTTTTTCATTTTTTTTTTGTTTCCACATGTAAATGAAATCATGTATTTGTCTTTCTCTGTCTGACTTTAGCATAATATCTGTTAGGTTTATCCGTGTTGTCACAAATGGCAAAGTTTCATTCTTTGTTATGGCTCAGTAATATTCCTCTGTGTGTGTGTGTGTGTGTGTGTGTGTGTGTACCACATCTTCTTAATCCAGTCCTGCATCAATAAACATTTAGGTTATTTCCATTTATTGGCTATTGTAAATAATGCTACAAAGAACATAAGAGTGTATAAATCATGTTTGGATTTTTTCAGAACAATATTCAGCCATGTGGTAGTTCTGCCATGTGGTAGTTCTATTTTGAATTTTTTGAGAAACGTCCACACTGTTTCCTCTAGTAGCTGCACCAGTTTACAATTCCACCAGCAGAAACAAACTCAGAAGAACTGATGGTCACAGTTGGAAGTGGGAATAAAAGAATGGGTGAAAAAGGTGAAAGGGATCAGGAAGTACAGATTACCCGTTATAAAAACAGACATGAGGATGTGAGGTACAACATACAGAATATAGTCAACAATATTGTGATGGCTGTATATGGTGTCAGACAGGTACCAGATTTATCAGCGTGATCATTTTATAAGATATATAAATGTCTAATCACTATATCTTATACTATGTGAAACCAATATAATACAGCATGTAAATTAGAACTGAAAAATTTTTAAAAATTTTAATAAAGAATACAGCAGCTCTGCAGCCTGTCATGAAAAGATCTCCAAGAATAGTATAAAATGAAAGTAATTGATATTAAACAGTAATTTTTTTAAAAAAAGAACTGTCACTAGTACTTTGTTAGAACTCTGTAAATGGTCAAAGATTACAACAATCAAGCAACAATTTAATTTTTTAAAAAAAGACAACTTAAAACTGTAGAAAAGCTCTGCGGTGATTTTAGCCACCCCCTCCCAGCTTGGCCGTAGTCATGCAAACTCCATTCCCCAGTTCCCATGTGGGATCCTTGTCCTTAGGTGTGGGGAGGGCAGAGCAGGCCTCATTTGCCAATTCTTGTCGATGTCTGTTCTAAAGCTGTCTGAGGGCTACTTGAAGGCTGGGAAAGCTACAGGCATTGCTTGAAACCATGAAACGGGCTGACAATCCACAGCTGCCTGGAGCAAAAGATTGCTCTCGAGGCATACAACAGATCACCTCATGCCTGGGAAGAAAAGTTGGGGAGTGAGCTTTTGGGGGAAACTAGAGCACTCAAAATCACCCATATATTGGGGGAATTTAGAAGGACACATACATGCCTAGGGTAAGATGCTTGCTCACAAATTACCTTGGAAGACACAAGGGGACTCTTCTTACTCATTTGATAAACCAGCATTTCTCTTATACCAAAGCTAGATAAAGATACCACAGGAAAATTATTATACCCAACACCCTTAATGAATATGGATGAAAAACTTCTCAACAAGATACTAACAAACTTAATCCGAAGCATAGAAAAAGGATTATATACCATGAGCAAGCAGGGTTTATTCCAAGAGTGTAAGAGGGGGTCAATACAAGAAAATCAATCTATATAATAGATATTAATGGAATGAAATTAATTATTGATTACCTCAACAAATTCAGAAAAGGCGTGTAACAAAATCTAATACACCTTCATGACAAAAATTTTGAGAAAAACATGAATAGACAGGAACTTCCTCAACATAATAAAGGGAACCTATGAAAACTCCACAGATAACAATGCAATCAATGTTGAGAGACTGAAAGCTTTCCCACCAGGATCAGGAATGGAACAAGGACGCCCATTTTCATCACTGACACTCAATATTACACTAAACTTCTAGCCAGAGCAATTAGACAAGAAAAAGAAAATAAAAGGCATCCAAATCTAAAAGGAAGAAGTAAAACTATATCACAGGTGGCATGATTCCATAGATACGTAATCTCTTAAAGAATCCACCATAAATTTACTCATGGTAACAACAAACACACTAACAAATTGCAGGTCATAAGATCAACATACAAAAACCAGCTGTGTTTCTACACAACAGCAATGACCATCCGTGAAGGAAATTAAAAAGCAATTGCATTTTCAATAGCACCTAAAATAATTAAATACTTGGAAAGAAATTTAACCAAGGACATGGAAGACATGTGCATTGAAAACTACAAAAATGGATGAAAGAAATTTAAGATGTCCAAACAAAGGGAATGACATCCTGTTTTCATGGATTGGGAGACAGAGGATTGAGATGTCAATAATGTCTAAATGAGTACATATTCAATGTGATTTTAACCAAAACTTCATCACCCTTTTTTACATAAATAGAAAAGCTGGCCATCACATTCACGTGGAATAGCAAGGAGCCCAAAACAGCCAAAGCAAAGCTGAAAAAGGACAAAATTGGAGGGCTCACACTTCTGATAAAGAATATGTGGCCTGAATAAGTTAAAAACTTTATCATTAAAAAACCCAAAGAACTGCATTTTTAAGTGAGATAGACATCTGAAAATTCTGCCCCAAAGAAAATATATATGGATGGCAGTGAGCATAGGAGAAAATCCTCACTAATCACTTCAGAAACTACAAATTAGTACCCCAGAGGGATACCAATGTTTATCTATTAGAATGGTTAGTATAAAAGCCAGTTTTGAAAACCGTCAGATCTTTCATGGCACATGAATAAGCAAACTGTGAGGAATCCATACAATGGAATGCTACTAAGCAATAAAAAGTAACACACTATTGACTTAAACATGAACGAATCTTTTAAATAAACGATTCTCAGTTCTTCTATATCAATTCTAGACAAGTAACTGTGCCCCTGCTTCCCTGGGGGGCTCTGTAGCCCAGGCGGAAGTACCTGCGCAGCGCTAAAGAGGGGAGCGGTCTGTCAAGCTGAAGGGGTTCTCTGGGGAGCAGGGCTCCCAGCCCAGCCGCCAAGCACAGGGGGCAGCTTTGGCATCAGCCCCTGTAACGCTGTGCTATACTCTTTGGTCTGCTCAAGTCATACCTCCGTTAGGCAATGGAAGAGGAGAAAGGAGGCCGTCACATCGACGCAGGTCCTTACCAGTTCGTTGCTCTCCCTTTGGATCTGCAGTTGCCAGCTTCCTTCTTTCCCGGAAAGTCCAGGAGGATGCCTCCTTCTTATTTGTCTGGACCACCCCTTCCT
>PVJD01020026.1:0-10390 GCA_004026545.1 Mormoops blainvillei
AGGTGGGAAATGAGCCATTTAATACATTTTCTTCCCCATAGCAGGCTCCTGAGGCCCTGCTTCATGAAAGCAGACATTCTGAATGGATAAAAGTTTACCGTTTTAGTAAATTGACTGGATTAGACTGGAAAATATCACAAGAAAAACCTGTGGAACTGCTTCCGATTCCATCCAGGGTTACGGTGGGAGACAGACAACAATCTACAGGGTGAGTGTATCTGGACAGGGGTGAGAAAGAATAAATAAAGCAGGTTTCTGTTCCTCTCCTGGAACTAGATTGTTTAATCAACCAGAAAATGGAGTACCACCGATTTAAAGCACTTAGCAGTGTCTGGCATAGGGTGTACCCAATAAATATTACTTTTTAAAGAGTTTATTTATTTATTTTTAGAGAGAAGGGAAGGGAAGGAGAAAGAGAGGGAGAGAAACATCAATGTGTGGTTGCCTCTCACATGCCCCCAACTGGGGACCTGGCCCACAACCCAGGCATGTGCCCTGACTGGGAATTGAACCAGCGATCCTTTGGTTCATAGTCCAGCACTCGATCCACTGAGCCACGCCAGCTAGGGCTAAATATTATTTTTGTTAATAGAACACAGTAGTAATAAAATACCATATTTTCCAGTTTTAGAAGCAATACAGCAAAAATAGAGTTCATAGTTAGTCTTGACCAGAAAAATATCAATTGCCAAGAGTTTGTCATCATTATAACCATCTCTTGAGCCCCAGTCAGTAAGTAAGCCTTTTCAAACTAGAAGACAGCCTCCTAATCTCTGTTCTTGTTGGAGCTAATACACAGGATATTTTCTGAAAAAAGTATGAAAAGTCATCTAATTCACGTAACTAAAAAACTGATTAGCTAACACAAGTGAAATGAATTCATTCATTAAATATCTATTGTGTACTCCCCCTGGACTAGTCACAGTATTAGGTGGGGATTCAACTCTACCCTGAGAATGCTCTCAGCATACAAGTACATAAATTATTTAAATGAGGTTACTCTCAACTTATATTAGATACTAAGAGAAAACTGACAAATCCCTATTAAAAACACTTAACTTGCACAATACCATGGCAATTACTGATAGATATGTATTTATTGCCATTTTATTGTTCATATTTTTTATCTTTCTCTCCTTAAGAAGATCCTTTTACATTTTATATAATGCCAGTTTGGCAGTGATGAACACCTTTTGTTTATATCTTGTGTGGGAAGCTATTTATCTGACCTTTGATTCTAAATGATAGCTTTGCTGGGTGTAGTAGTCTTGGCTGTAGGTCCTTGCTTTTCATCATTTTGAATATTTCTTGCCAGTTCCTTCTAGCCTGCAAACTTTCTTTTCGGAAATTTGACGACAGTCTTATGGGAGCTCCTTGTAGGTTACTAACTGCTTTTCTCTTGCTGCTTTTAAGACTCCCTCTGTCTTTAAACTTTGGCATTTTAATTATGGTGTGTCTTGGTGTGGGCCTCCTTGGATTCATCTTGTTTGGAGCTCTTGTGCTTCCTAGGCTTTTATGTCTATTTCCTTCAGCAAGTTAGGGCAGTTTTATGTCATTATTTTTCAAATCAGTTTTTAATTTCTTGTTCTCTCTCCTCTGCTTCTGGCACCCGAATGTGCACATGTTAGTACACTTGAAGTTGTCCCAGAGTTTCCTTATACTATCATCATTTTTTATTTAATTCTTTTTTTCTTCTTTTCTGATTGGTTGTTTTATGCTTTCTTATATTCCAAATCACTGATTTGACTCTTGGCTTCATCCACTCTACTGTCAATTACCTGTAAATTATTCTTCATTTCAGTTAGTGTATCCTTCATTTCAGACTGGTTCTTTCTTATAGCTTCCATATCCTTTCATATGCTGTTGAAGTTCTCTCTGAATTCATCTATTCTTTTCCTAAGTACATTGAGCATCCTTATAACCAGTGTTTTGGACTCTGCTTCTAGTAGCTTGCTTGTCTCCATTTTCTTTAGTTCTTTTTCTGGAGCTTTGATCCATTCTTTCACTTGGGCCATGTTTCTTGTCTCCTCATTTTGGTAGCCTCCCTGTATTTGTTTCTATGTATTAGGTAGAGCTTCTATGACCTCCTGGTTTGGTAGAGTGGTCTAATGATGTAGGCTCCAGTGGCATAGCCTCCCCTATCACCCAAGCTGAATACTTAAGATCTGCGCAACATGTGGGCTGTGTATACCCTCCTCTTGTAGGTGAGCCTTGATTGTTGTTGGCAGGTCAAAGGGAGAAATTTACCCAGGCTAATAATCAGCTTCAAGGTCTGGCTATGATCACTGACCACCATTCTCTGACCCCCATGGAGGATCAGCTATGCAGGGGCCCACTCCACAGTGCAGGACTTACTTAAGCAGGGCTCTGGTGTCTGCTGGGTCTTCCCTTTGACTGTGCTGCTTGTGGAGATGGTCAGGTGGTGGTCGTGTTCTGATGTGGTCTATAGCTCTCTACTGAGTGCACAGGCTCTGGGGCCTCCTGAAAGGTGTAGGCCAAGGTCAGTCAGTGCCTGCGGTCCATCTCGGGCCACATGGCATAAGCTACGAAGTGATCTGCTGATGGCTGCTACTTGCACTGGATTTGAAGATGCCCAAGTGAGGCCAAGCTCTGAACCAAGGCCAGCTGCTGCTAGTGCTGGGCCTGGGGTCACTTAATGAGAGGTATGGGGCTCACTGTTGCTGCTTGTTTGCGAGAATTTAGGAAAATCTGAAGCATGAGCCAAGACAAGGCATTCACATAGAAAAGCCACTGGAAACAGCTTGGATGGGCCCAAAGTTGGATGGGGTGGAGCCTGAGGGAATCACCAGAGTATGATAAACAATGTGACCCAGGTTGTTATAATCTTAGATATGGCAGGTGCCTGCTGTCTCTGTGGAGGTAGGGTTCAGAAAAGGAACAATTTCCCCTGCCAACATGTCTGTTGTAGAGAAAGCTGCCCCCAGCTCTCACCCTGTCAGACACTTCTGTTCTTCCCTGTATGCCACTGGTGACTTTCAAGCTGCATCCCCAGCACTGGAGCTCAGAGGGAGTGAGTACAAGTAAGTCCATATGCAGGCCCTTTAAGAGGAACTGCCTGGGACTCCAGAAATTTGTCTTTCGCAGCCTCAATCCACCACTAATTTTTAACAGCCAGAAGTTATAAGGACTTATCTTCCTGGCAATGGAACCCTGGGTTGAGAGGCCTGGTGTGGGACTGAAGCCCCTTTCTCCTGAGTTATACCTCCTGAATTTTATCTACCACACATGGGAATGGAATCAGCCTGCTCCATGTCTCTGTCCCACCTACCAGTCTCAATGTCATTTCTTCATTAATTCCATAGTTGTAGGATTTCCATTCAACTCGATTTCTGGAAGTTCTAAATAATAGTTGTTCTGCAGTTTAGTTGTAATTTTGATGTGGTTGTGTGAGGAAGCAAGCTGTGTTTACCTATGCTGCCTTCTTGACTGGAGGTCCTGGTTTTTGTAACCTTACCAACTTTCCCTCAGTCTCTGTGCTATAACCTCTGTCAGCTTAGGCTTTTGAGAATAATTATGTCCCAATAGGACCAAAATTTATTGTCCCATCCAGACGTCAGCCAACAGCAGTACTACCTCTCCCATTATGTCATTACACACCTAAAATTTTTAAAAAGCATAAAACATCTGCCATTCTACCAATCAAGGGGAATGGAAAGGACAGCATCTACCAGCTCTACAATATCCCAATTTGAAGCCACCAAAGTTTTCCTCCATTTATATTCTAACTAATCAGAGATGCAGAATCACAGAACAGAAATGCACCTTTGAAATTTTTCAGTTCAGCACCTCCGTTTTACATATGGGGAAATCAGGACAAAGGTAATCAGATTTTACAACAAAGAACCCTGTGGACAAACACACTTCTAATCCCCAGTCTTCAGGATCTACCAGGAAATATACAAATAGTTTCATTCAAAATTATACCAACTCAGTCCCCAACCTACTTTTCTAGCAGTTTTTGCCCATTATATTTTAAACAAACTCTTTCAGCTAGACAAAAGTTGCATCTCCTCTCAGTAGAGATCCACTGCCTTCTTGGTTCCACATCCGTGCCATAACACTTATATCCTCTCTGTCCCTTTTTACCAATTAAATTCTACCCATCCTTTAAGTTTAATTCTGTTCCCTAAGCAATTCCAACTGCCTCAAACACTGCTTCAGAAGCCCTATCCTGACTTGGTAGGCCTACAGCAGTCTGTAAACCTGGCTTCCTTCCTCATGACTTCTGAGACTAGGGTAAATCGCTAACCATGGAGTGGAGCGAACGCAAAGGCACGAACACACTAAAGGAGAAACTGGCCTATAAGCCCATCAAACATCCACTTTATTTCAGTAACCTTGGCAACTGCCACCAGCACAAGCATGCAAGACAGCCTTCCACAAAGCCTCTGGCCTTAGGAGGGCTTGGTAGGCCCAAAACACATGGCCCACCCTGTCTGATGCCTCACTGGAAAATGTCCCAGCTCTAGATCAGTGACCAGTGAGTGCATGGATCTGGCTGTACAGAAGTAGGCGGTGGCAGCCTTGCTGGCCTCAACTTTGCCACCACCATTTTGAATGATGTAGAGACACTGAGCCCTGTGGTGAAGAGCCATACTGTTACAGAGCTCACCAAAAGTGTAAATGAGCAGACCAGGGCCTGTCCACACAGCACATTAGAGAATGACCCAACAATTAATGCTGTGAGGAGCAGATCTTAATTTACAACATTCTAACCCTGGGCATGCTCAGAGCACCTCAGCTTGGAGCCCTCTTTTCCCACTACCCGGCACTTCCCATGCTCCCCACCAGGCTCCTAGTCAAAAGCCCTAAAAACTTCCCATGTCCTTATCTATACAGGATCTGGAATACATTGCTGTCACCTTATAATAGTCCAGGAAAGCATGTGTCATGTTATGTTGGATCATGATGAAACTCAGGAAAGGCACAAGTCTTACTAGTCCAGGTAAAGTCCAGGTCTGCAAGGCAGCATCTTGCAAAGAAGTCTATGCAGCTCCAGAGTCAGCTAGAACAGACACAATGACAGCAGCAGTATATGGCCTAATCCCTTACTATAGACAGCATGTCTCTTACTTCACTATTACTCCCCATGTGGCCAAGAGCACTTCTTCTTCCCAAGCCGCATGGCCAGGAGATCTCCCCACAGCTCCTACATCTTGCGTTTCTTCTCCTTTCTAAGCCATGTGCCAGAGAGAGAGAGAAAGAGTGCCCCTCATGGCTCTCCTACTCCCTTCCAAGCCCCATGGTCAAGAGACCATGGCTGCCCACACTTGAGTTTAAATCCCCAGCTGAATCTCCCCCCGTAACATCATTTCCAACTCCTCCCACAATTGGCTACACTTGCCAGCCCTCCCGTATCTTCTGCCTTTCCGTAGCTGCCATTGTAAGTCCAGGCAGGCATGGCCTGGTGACAGAGGGGAAACTCCTTGCAAAAAAACTAGTTGTTTTTGTGTAAACTTAGACTAGTTACCTACCCTGTCTATGCCTTAATTTATCTCTTAACTGGCGCTCTCCACATGTGACAGGGCAGCGAAATCCTTTATCCTCCAGGTATGTTGTATTGCCATCACCTCCAGGTTGACAGAGAAATCTCTTACCCTATTATACTTTATCTCCCTCCCCTCTAGATGGGTTAATGACCCAAACATTGAAAATAGTGAAGAAAATATGGAGAAGAGTTTTACAATTTTTGAGAAAGGGGAAAGAAACTTCTTACCAAACAATTAAAGTTAAAATCCAGACACAGAGACTTCATCGTCAAGAGAAGCAGGTAAAACTAGCTTCCCAGCCAACCCTACCAAGGCACCGCCCACAAAAGGTTATTATTCTGGATCCCTAGAGCAGCCACTCCATCATCTGCATAGTAATGAGTGACTTCTGTCCACAGCCATGGAACAAAAATTTCTCAACTGTACCTGCCCCAATTTCTGACCTACAAAATCCTGTTTAAGACATTAAGTTGGGAGGTAGTTTGTAAGACAACAATAGACAGCCAGGTCACTTCTCTTCTACTCTTGTGTATCATGTGACAACAAAAGGGAGAGAAAGAAGTGAATCCAGGGGCTAGCCTGAGTCAATGTGTGACTACCTGGAAGAGTAAAGAATTTTAAAAAGACAGCCCATCTTGATCAAGATGGTGGAGGAGTGAATGGAAGTCACCCTGACCTCCTCCCAGAACCAACCTGGAATTACAACTAAATTGTGGAGAACTCACCCAGAACAAACCAAAAGTTTGTTCAATAGTGACAGAGAAGCCTTTTAACCTAGGACAGACAGAAAAATCAGTTCAGCACAACCTGACTGGAAAAGAGTGCAGCAGAGACACAAGAAGGCTGGCCAGGCATCCTCAGGTGGCAGCGCCAGAGGGATATTTAAGCGGCCAGTTGGATGCCCCCAAGAAGAGCGGGGTCCAAACCATAAGCGGAGATCCCCAGCATACAGCACCAGAGCCCAAAAAGTACACAGATAACAGCCGGCCATGAAAAGTGGCACAGCTGCTCTCTGCAGCAAATTAGCCACTGAAAGAGCTGTTAAATGGCCACCATATAAATTTTCATCTGCAGCCACTTACCCTGGGCTCCAGCAAAGGTGGGGGCAGAGTGGGCTAGAGATGCCTGAGGAGAGACTGGGGATGGAAGCTTTGGGGAGAGAACTGAGAAAGTAGCCACCAGGATCCTGGTGCTGAGTCATCCCCCATGTGGCAGCAGCCACCTTGCTCAGGGAGACCACTTTCCTGAGTGGCAGTAGCCTGAGAAGAAACAATAGCCCCGCCCATAGGAGCAACTCTGCCTGGTCCTGTGGTCCTTAAGCCTGACTGCTGAGTGCAGAGTGGCAGCCACAGACAGTAGATCCCTGCAAGGGTGGGGTGGGGAGTGGACTAGAGATGCCTGAGGGAAGACATCCTCAGATGGAGGGGGTGGAGACTTTGGGGAGGGAATTGAGAGAGTAGCCTCTAGGATCCCAGTGCTGAGTCATTCCCATAAGTCAGCAGCCATACAGCTCACACAGACCACTCCCCTCCAAGTAGCAGCAGCCTGAGAGGAAACATTAGCCCTAATGCCAGGAGGGATTCTGCCCCACCCTATGGTGCTTAAGCCTGGCTGCTGAGTGCAGAGTGACTAGATTAACAACTGAAGGAGACAGTAGATCCTGAGAAGTCTGGAATAGACTGCCTAAGGTTGGATGGGGTCAACATCTGACATCACCAGAGGTGGATACAGAAAGAAAAAACAGTGGTAAATACTAGAGGCTACCGAGATGAAATCCACTGTAGTCTTCTCCATGATTTGTGATATTTTCTTTACAAGATAGCTTTTTAATATTCATTCCTTATCCATCAAGTTGGTATATATTAAGTCACTAGATTTTATACTGTAGTTTATTTCTCTTATTTCTTATAATAGGCTTAATCTCTTTACAGCTTTTTTAAGACTGGTTCATTTGCTGTTCATAGTGGGATTGCAGGTGAGAGTTATTTTTGCAGTAGTGGGTTTGTTTGCTGGGTTTTGCGATTTTGCTATGGCTGCCAAATAATGGGAAGACAAAGAAACAACCCCCAATAAAAAGGAAATGAGGAATCCCAAGATAGACTACTAAAGAAAATAGAGGCAAGTAAATTATCAGATATTGAGTTCAAAAAATGGTTATAAGGAAGCTCAATGAACTCAATGAGCTCAATGAGAATTACTAAAAACTACAGGGAAACTATGAGGAACTTACTATAACATCATGAAAAAGGACATAGGAACTATCAACAAGAACCAAGAGGAAATGAATAATACAATTTCTGAATTGAAGAACACACTAGAAGACATCAAAAGCAGGCTAGGTGAAGCAGAGGATCGAATCAGCAAGCTGCAGGACACAGTAGAAAAAAACTCCCAGTAAGAGCAAGAAAATGAAAAAAAGGTAAAAAAAATGAAGAGGGGTTAAGGGAAATGCAAGACAACATGAAACGTAATAATATACATATAATAGGAATACTGGAAGGGGAAGAAGAGGAGCAAGGGATAGAAAACCTGTTGGAAAAAGTAATGATGGAAAACATCCCTAATTTGAGAAGAGAAAAAGTCACAGAAGTCCAGAAAGCACAGAGGGTACCAATCAAGAGGAACCCAAAGAAACCCACTCCAAGATACATTATAAATAAAATGGCAGATATCAAGAACAAGAAAGAATCTTGTCCTTGCAAGGAAAAAACAGGAAGTAACATACAAGGGAGCCCTGATAAGGCAAGCAGATGACTTCTCCAAAGAAACACTATAAGGCAGAAGGGAATGGCAAGAAATAGTCTGAGTAATGAAAAGCAAAGTACTGTAACCAAGACTACTCTACCCAGCAAGGCTCTCAATTAAAATGGAAGTTGTAATAAGGAGATACCCAGACAAAAGAAGGTGAAAAGAATATACCTCTACCAAACCAGAATTGCAAAATATGCTAAAGGGACTGCTTTAAGAAGATGAAGAAAAAGAGTGAGAGACAAAAGAATGCAAGTACAAAGGGAAAAAATGAATAAATACCCATCAATAACAACTTTAAATGTAGGAGGATTATATGCTCAAATTAAAAGACATAGAGTAGCTGAATGGATGAGAAAACATTACCTGCACACATACTGCCAACAAGAGACCCACCTCAGAACAAAAGATGTAGACAGACTGAAAGTAAAGGGTTGGAAAAAAATATTCTAAGCAAATGACCAGGGGAAAAATGCCAACGTAGCAATACTTATCAGACAAATTAGACTTCAAAACAAAGGCCATAAAAAGTGATCCAGAAGGACACTTCATAATAAGGGAAGTCTCCATTAAGAAGATAAAAATATTGTAAACCTTTATGCACCCAACATAGGAGCACCCAAACATATAAGGAAAATCATGGAGGACTTCAAGAAAGATATAGACAGCAACACACTTATAGTAGGGGATTTTAATACCCCACTGTCAACAATGGATAGATCTTCCAAACAAAATGTCAACAAGGATACTATGGAACTGAATGACGCATTACATCAAATGCACCTGAATGATATGTATAGAACCTTTCATCCCAAAGAAGCAAACCACACATTCTTTTCAAATGCACATGGAACATTTTCAAAGATAAACCACAGGACAGAACACAAAACAAGCCTCAAGAAATTTAATAAAACAAATCATAGCAAGCATTTTCTCAGACCACAAGGGCTTAAAACTAGAAACCAACGTTAAGGGAAAAACACAAAAGCACTCAAACTCACGGAGACTGAATAGTATGCTATTAAACAATGAATGGGTCAATAATGAGATCAAAGAAGAAATCAGAAAGTTTCTGGAAACAAATAAAAATGAACATACAACAACCCAAAACCTATGGAACACAGAGAAGGCAGTCCTAAGAGGAAAGTTCATAGCAATACAGGCCTACCTAAAAAAGACAGAAACATTTCAAATAAATAACCTAACCCTACATCTACTAGAACTAGAGAAACAACAACAAACAAAGCCCAGAGCAAGCAGGAGGAAGGAAGTCATCAAGATCAGAGCAGAATTGTATGACATAGAGAGGAAAAGAACAATTCAAAGGATCAATAAATCCAGGAGCTGGTTCTTTGAAAAGATAAACAAAATTGACAAGCCTTAATCAGACTCATCAAGAAAAACAGGGAGAGGATGCAAACAAATAAAATCATACATGAAAGAGGAGAAATTACAACTGATACCACAGTAATGCAAAGGATCGTAAGAAATTACCACAAACAACTATATGCCAAGAAATTTGAAAACCTGGGTGAAATGGACAGATTTCTAGAAAAAGATAATCTTCCAAAGCTGAATGAAGAAGCAGCAGAAAGCCTGAACAGACCGATAACAACTGGCAAAATTGAAGTAGTAATAAAAAAACTACAGGCACACAAAAGCCCTGGACCAGACGGTTTCACAGGAGAATTCTACAACACATTTCAGGAAGAGCTAAGCGCTGTCCCTCTCAGTCTCTTCCGAAAAATCCAAGAAGAAGGAAGACTCCCAGACTCTTTTTATGAGGCCAGCATCATCCTAATCCAAAAACCAGATAAAGACACAACAAAGAAAGAACACTATAGGCCAATATCGCTGATGAACATAGATGCTAAAATCCTCAACAAAAATTGGCAAAACTCATCCAGCGATACAGTTAAAAGATCGTACACCATGATCAAGTGAGATACATCCCAGGGATGCGAGGATGGTACAATATTTGCAAACCAATAAACGTACTACATCACATAAAGAAAAAGAGAGACAAAATTCACACGGCCATGTCGATAGATGTGGAAAAAGCATTTGATAAGGTACAGCACCCATTTATGATACAAAGCACTCAGCAAAGTGGAAATAAAGTGGGCATACCT
>PVJD01020027.1:0-10387 GCA_004026545.1 Mormoops blainvillei
TGGCACAGCCACCGCCGCCGATGGAGATCCTCTTGGAGCCCCCCAGGCTATAGAGGCTCCTGCTGCCAAAGCCAGCTCCTCCACACACTCCACCGAGGCCACCACTGCCCCTGGAGCGGGACACAGAGACGCTGCTGAAGCCAGAGCGGCTGACCCCAGGGACCCTGGCTGAGCTGGCACTGAAGCCACGCTGGCTGCTGCTTTGGATCCTCACGGTGGATTTGCTAGACATGGTTCCTGAAGATGGGGAGGTTGAAGAAGGCGCGAGAGGCTGGAGGGTAGTACCGGGAGGAGCAGATGTGTGTGATGAGTTTCCTAGCAGCTTATATATGGTGAAAATGGGCTGGGCTGAACCCTGGAAGGTGAGCTTGCAGATTCGGAAGGGTTGGGCTTTACAAGCAGTGAGATCACATCTGGATTATTAAAAATGTTATGAAATCTGAAGATTGCATTTTGGCTTCCTATAGTCAGGGAAAATTTTCTTGCCTTCCAGCTTTGACTTGATCTGAGTACAATAAGATTATTCTCAATCCACTGAGCTAGGAGTTAGTCACCGTCTGAAACAAATGTTCTGCATTTTATGCTCGTGTATCACAATGTCCTGAGTGCTCTCCTCTCCAAACACTCTTTCACTCAGCAGTGATACTGCAAATCAACATAATCTGTTGAATAGACCTTATAGAAAGATGCCTGCTCTTTTTTGTTGATTACGAAGTTAAAAATGACTTTCCTTTAATGTAAAATTTCACACAGGTAGAAAAGCAGAATAACAACATGATAGGCTCCTGCATATTTATCACCCAGCTTTACAAAAAGTATTATTTCATGGCCAGACTTCTTTCCTCCATATTCCCACGCAATTCCCTACCAACCCTAAGTTATTCGATAGCAGACCCCAGAGATCATATCACTTCTTTATTATATAATTCTCTATTTATGTCTAAATGACAAACTTTAGAAAATATAAGCAAAATGCCATATTTATATCTTATGTATTTATCTATTCATTAACATCAACAAATGTCTATTTAATCTTCGAATACACTTGTATTGTGTTATTTATTTTTATAGTTGGCTTGTTCAAATCAGGCTCCAAATAAACTCTACACATGTATTTGGAGATACATTTTTAAAATCATTTAAATCATTAAATTTTTTTTTAGCTTTTTCTTTGCTCTTTATTTGTTAAAGAAACGAAGTTCTATGTTTTGTACTGTTTTCTCCTCTCTGGATTTTTCCAATTGCATATTCCAGCATCTTATTTAATACGCTACTGTGTCCTTCATATGTCCTGTAAACCGATAGCTAAAATTGAAAGCTTAATAAGCTATGTATTTAAACTCTCCAGATGTAGATGTAGATATTGTATCTTATTACTTACACTTAATTATATATTTAAAAATTAAATAAATAATGCCTGTTCAAGAAACAAAATACATGCTCAAGGCCATCTTCCAGCCACCTAGTTCCTTGATACGGAAGCAGTGTTCCCAGCATCCTGTGCATCCGTGTAGCAACGTCACTTGGAGAGGTCTCTGTGCTTTTCCTGGGGCGCGTGTCAGGTGTGCGTGTGTTTATATAAAATATGGGTGTTTATATCGTGTATGTATAAATACATGTAATACATACATTCTCTTTTCCAGTTGTTTTGTATCTGCTTTGTCTCCCGCATCTGTGTTTTCCTCTTGATTCTCTCCTAATGCTTTATGATCGCTTTTTCATAACTGCCTGCTTACCTGTTTGTCCCTTATTGTCCATCCAGCAACCTCTTTTTGTCTTGGGTAACTTCCAGCTTGGCTTTCATTTCTATGGTGACTTTTTTTCTCTCTGCTTCTTTCCTGAGCTCTGCAAGTTAATGTTTTAATCTTTTTTTGTCTCACTATATTGTCCTTTTGTTCTCTGATTTTATCATGGTATTTATTTTATTGAAATTTAAAGTCAATAAAATAATATTTTATGGTGGCTTTTTCTGTTGAGTGTCTTTATTATGTTTTTGTTTTCCCTACATTTTTAAAAAGTAAAGTATCTTCTGTGGGACCTGGAATGGTTTCTTTCTGACTAGTGCTCATCTTGGAATGAGGCGAGCTCCTTCTGGACCTGCCATTTGCAGAAAGTATTCTGGGAGGAGGGGCCGAGGCCATGCCCAGGCTCACAGGAAGTCTCATTGTGACACAGGGCTGGGTGGATAATTCTTTTAATCTCTAATTCGGACAACCAACATAGATTGCCACAGAGTGGCTCGCAGTTCGCAGCCTTTCTTTGCTTCACCAAACGCTACCGCTAGGCCTTGACTCTGATTCCTTATTCAACAACACTGCCTTCACAGTTTCTTGAAACTTCATGATATATTTGGTCCTGCCTCCAGCCCACACACCCAGCTCCGACTGTTGCAACAAGAGCTTCTTGAATTCGCACCTGAGGAAGCGTCCTTTACTTTGGCTTAGCAGGAGTTACATGAGTCAACAGTGCCTGGCAAGGAGGGAAGCCTCAGCATTAACTTCGACCCTTTGATTGGTGTTCCTTTGTGGTTTCCTTGTTGCTTTGTTCTGCGTTGTTTGTTTGGGCGAGTGTTCTGTCTCTGTTTGCTGCAGTTACGTGTCCATTCTCTATTTCTGTGAGAATATTCTTTTTTTTTTAACTTCTAAATTTAGGGATTTAAAGATTTTTTTTTTTTTGTGGTTGAGGATGGAGTTATCTTTGGTGTTTCTTGTTCTTATTGTTTTTAGGTAATTTCTTAGAAGGGGGAAAATACTTCCCTTTTCTTGGCTAGGTTATATTCAGAAGTCATCCATTCACATATTTATATCTAAAATATCATATTAACTGTAACAATAAGTTAATAATTTAGGTTAGAAATATTAATTTTCCTCTCCCATGCTTCATGGAAATACTTTTACTCAGTGCAGATATCATTGACCTCAGGGCCTCTCTCTTCTCTAGAACCATGTTGTGAATCACCTGAAATTTTTCTACAGGACATCAATCGTATTTACTGTTGTCACTAGACATTTAATTCCAAAATATAGTTGTGCTCTTCTCAGTATAACAGCCTGCTTTATTGATTAAATAAAATTTGTATCATTGAAATTTTCAAATGTATATAATTACCGTATTTTGCCAGGTATAATGTACACTTTTTTGCCAAAATTTTTGAGGGAAAAATAAGGATGTGCATTATACATGGGTAGTACTAATTCCATATCTATATTAATGGTTTTAATTATGCTTAAGCATTAAAAGTGTAACTCTAGAAAGCTATAATGATATCCGTATGCAAAATAATGCCCTGGAATATGATAATCAGTTTTGTTTCTAAATATAAATAAAAATTGAATTAACAAATTAAAACGAAAGATTTTTCTTCCTGAAAGTTTGGGCCAAAAACATGGGTACGCATTATAAATGGTAAAATATGGTAAAGAGAATAGTATTCAAAGACCATGTGCCAATCACCTAGGTTGAACAATTATCAATTTTTTTGTTATTGTTTTATCTAATTTCCCTACTTTCTGTATCTGAATTCTTTACTTCTTTTGTTGAAGCATCTTAAAGGAAATCCAGACATTGGGTTATTTCACTTATAAATATTTCCATCCATGTCTAAGTAATAAGGACTTTTTAATCAACATTTGAATGCAAATGGGTGCTAGATTTCATTAAGAAAGAACTTCATCATGATATAATAACCATTATGCAGTTAGATGAAAAATTGTAGTTAGTGACAATAGGTCCTAAGTCCAATCAGTCCGTACCCTGACAAAGCAGGTTTATTGACTCTGTATAATTAGGGGAACCACAAATAGAGAAGGACACAGCGGTGATGTGCCATTCTCATCACACTGTATCAAGGGCACACGTTGTCAACATGCCTTATCGCTGTTGATGTTAACCTTAGTCACCTGGCTGGGGAAATATTTATTAGATTTCTCTACTGTAAAGTTGCTCCTTTACCCCTTCCTTCCTTTGCAAGGAAGGAAGTCAGCATGTGCAGCCCACGTTTAGTGGGGGCGAGTTATTCTCTACTTCTTCGTATAGGTGGGAACACCTATATAAATAACTAGGAGTTCTTCTGCATAAGAGTTATCTATCATCCCTTATTGATTATTATTCAATCATTTATTCATATCTGTGTGGGCCATGAATATTTATTTTATACTTTGGATTACAACCCAATAATGTCGTCTATCTTTAATTAATTAATTAATTAATGTCTCAGATTGTTCCAATTTGGCTTTTAGGAGCTCTTGCAGTGGGTTTTTTGATTACTTCCTTACTTTATGGCACTGAAAGATGCTCCTCTATTATCTTATATATTTCCCACCCCTTTCCTAGAATCAATAATTTCTCCTTTATTCCTAATAAAGGTACCTTTATTTCTAATGGTATTAGTCAGGGTTCTCCAGAGAAATATAACCAATAAAAGACACATATAATAAATCTATGTATAGAGAAATATAACATATATATATTTGTTATAAGAAATTGGCTCATGATTTTTGGAGGTTGGCAAGTCTCATATCTGTAGAACTGATGTCCTAGTTCAACTTCTAAGGCTGCCATGTTTTTGGAGAACTAGGAAGTGCCAGTGTTCTAGCAGAAAAAGAATTTGGCAAGAAAACTCTCTCTTATTTAGTGGAATGTCAGCCTTTTCTTCCATGTGGGTCTGCAACTGATTAGGCAAAGCCCACCTATATTATAGTGGGCAATCTACTCAGTCTATCAATTTAGATGTTAATTTCATCTAAATACAGGGTTCAGCAGAAGTAAGGCTTGCTTCAGTGTGGTTGGTAGGGTACATGAATGTCTCGCATGAGATGCGCAGTTATTTGAACATTTCACTTAAAATGTCATATGGTGTGCTTGAGTGTGATATTGTTATGTTACAGAATAACATGCTTGTGATTTTGTAATAAAAAAGGGGCATTAGTTGTGCCAGGCCCTGTACATCCTCACAGAAACACTCAGAATAATATTTGGCCAAACATCTGGGCACCTTGTAGCCCAGACTTGATGACACATAAAATTAATCATCACACTCCCTGTTTCAGGAGCCAAGGCCTGGGTGCTGGGTGGGCTCATTGCTGTTGAGTGTCATTGTTTCTAGGCACCATTAGGTGATAGAGAAAAAAATATGTATATGTTCTAGCCCCCGTATATGCACATAACTATAAATATTAATGTATGTAACCATCTGCATCTATGGTAAACTAAACATAAATTCATGCTAATGTCACCAACTCTAATTCATCACCACAAGAATCATTTTAGCCTTCTCCTTTGCTTATCTGTCGCCTCAAACACCAACAGTGATAAAGCTTGCTGCAACCATCTGCCATTCATTTACTTAATTTTTCAGAATTATTAAGCCATATCTCCAATGGAAACAACCCTACCAACTAGAACGCAGTGTTTATGTGCAGTTTCTTTGTGCCTTTAGTCTTGCAGATTTCACTCATTTCCAAAATTTCTTAGGTCAACCCTTTTTTCTCTCCACTCCTTCCGGTGAGGTTGTTCCATACATTTGTAAAAAAAAAAAGAGAGAGAGAGAGATTCCTTTTTTCACATTCTGCATTCCATCCTGGGATTTCTTAACCTCATAATTTATTATTTTAAACAATTTCCAGGACTGAGGTTCACCGTGAGCTACAAAATTCTAAGTTTTTACTAATGCACAAGGTTGTGAATTCACCATTGCTGTATCGTACAGAAGAGAATCATCACCCTAAAAAAAAAAATCCCCTTGTTCTTCACCTATTTAACCTTGCAAAGGTTTTTTACCTTTCTACATACACTTTAGAATCAACTTGAATGTTTAGAATCTACAAAAGAGATTGCTGGAATTTCAACTTTGTGTTGAATCTTTATACTAGGTTGGGAAAAGTAGATATTTTAATGATATTGAGTCTTCCAATCCACTAATAGGGAATATCTCTTCATATATTTATACCTTTGGTTTCCTTCATCAGTATCTTATAATTTTCCACATATTGTTTTTCTACATATTTTGTTATATTTATGTTTCAGTGTTTAATATTTTGATGTAATTACAAATGGCATTGTTTTTTAGTTTTAGTTTTCGGTTCTTCATTGCTGATATATAAGAAATTGATTTTTGTATAGTAATCTTTGTCCCGCTACTTTGCTATACAGCAGTCCCCACTTATCCATGATTTCATTTTCCACGGTTTCAGTTACCCGCAGTCAACCATGGTCCTAAGATTAGATGAAAAATCCCAGAAATAGTTCATAAGTTTTAAGTTGTACTGTGTTCCGAGTAGGCCGATGAGATCTCATGCTGTTCCCCCCGTCCCACCCGGCACGTGAATCGTCCCTTTGTTCAGTGTAGCTACACTGTATATACTACGATTCCATTAGTCCCTTAGTAGCTGCCTCAGTGGTTAACTCAACCGTCACAATATCACAATGCTTGTGCTCAAGTAACCCTTATTTTACTTAATAATGGCCTCAAAACCCAAGAGTAGCGATGCAGGCAATTCAGATATGCCAAAAAGAAGCCATAAATTGCTTCCTTTAAGTGAAGAGGCATATATTCACAGGAATAAAATGTAGTATGTATATAGGGTTTGGTACTGTCCACAGTTTCGGACATCCACTGAAGGTCTTGGAATGTATCCCCATGGATAAGGGGGGAGCCGCTGTATTGGCTTGTTAATTCTAGGTAGTTTTTGATAAAGTCTTTCAGATTTTCTGCATAGGCCATCACGTCATCTGAGAATAAAGACAGTTTTGTTTCTTCATTTCTAATCTGTATAACATTTATTTCTTTTTCTCCTATTATTGGACTAGTTAGCATATCCAGTGCAATGTTGAATAAAAGTAGAGAGAGAACACATACTTGTTTGGTTCTCGATCTCAGAAGGAAAGGGTTCGGCCTCTTACAGAAAGTTTGATATTAGCAATTGGGTTGGGTTTTTTGTTTGTTTGTTTGTTTTTTGCTATGTTCTTTATTAAGATGAGGAAGTTTCTATTCCTTGTTTGCTGAGACTTTAAAAAATCACTCAGGAGGTCAGATTTTGTCATATACCTTTCTTGCACTGCTGAATACAATCAGATGATTTTTCTGCTTTAGCCTTTTGCTGTGGTGGATGGCACTGATTGATTCTGAACTGCTGAACCAACCTTGCATATTTGGAATAAATCTCATTTGGTTATGGTGTATACTTCTTTTTATACATTGTAGCAATCAACTGATAATACATGTTTTATTGGGTATTTTCCTGTCTATGTTCATAAGAGGTATTGGACTGCAGTTTTCCTTTCTTGAAATATCTTTATCTGGTTTTGGTATGAAAGTAATGCTGGCCTCATAAAGTGAGTTAGAAAGTGTTCCTTCTGCTTCTGTTTCCTAGAAGAGATTGTTAAGAACTGGTATCACTTATTTTTTAAGTGTTTGGTAGAATTAGCCAATGAAGATATGTGGGCCTGGTGCATTGTTTTTTGAAGCTTATATATTATTTATTCAATTCCTGTAATAGATATAGGACTATTCTGATGATCTATATTTCCCTGTGCATGTTTTGGTAGTTTTGTATCTTTCAAAAATCTGACCTATTTTATATGTTATCAGACTTATCACACAGAGTTTTTTGTAATTTTCCCTTCTTATAGTTTTAATGTTCATACACCATAAGATTTTATTTTAAATTTATATATACATATACTATTTTTAAACCTCCTTTTTCTGCACTTTTGTAAGCTAGATAATTTTCCTTGTCAGTTTTTTTGTTTTTTTTTTTTTACTTTCTGCTATTCCTCATGGGTACGTAATAAAAAGTGTGGTGAGAGGGCTCAGACTTTGGAGGCCAGTCATCACACATTTGCCACTGGGGAGATTCTGGGCAGAAGGTAAAGAGATGCCAAAGTGAGAGGCTCCCCATGTTGCTGGAGCAATGGTTAGAGGTGAACACAGTGAGATTCTGATACAGCAGGACCCAGAAACACCGTCTGCAAATTAGCTAATCCAAGAAAATTTCTCTTGTGATTTGAGAACCTGGAGACTAGGGACATGAAAAAAATGGACTGGAAACAGTGACTATACATCAGGAAGCAAAGGCTGACAGGTCACTGTTGCACTGTATCTGAGTTTTCCTTACCCACCCATAGAAATCAAAGCAGGCCAGGGCATGCCTGAGAGGATGTGGTCCACCTCTTTGGAGCAACAAGGACTCCACTTCTTTGAGTCTCTGTGACAGGTTTACAGTGTAAGCAGGCGGAAATTTTCATTCTTGTTTTTGCTTTCACGCTTCAAGAAATCAACATCTGAGTTGCATGCCTGAGTCACCAGGTCCTTAATTTGACCAGCTCCAGTGTTTACAATTTTTTCCGGGGTGAAGATTATCGAGGTTCACGTCTGTGATATTCAACATTCCACATTTAAACTCTTTACTCAGGATACATTTCTAGAGGTACAATACCAGATCAGGAGTGGGCACATTTTAATTGTTCTTGATATATATGTTATTGGGCAAATTTATTGGTCAGGAAGGCAATTCTAAGTATATTAAATATCTTATTCTCTATGTCGATGTTCTTTTGCTCTAATTGGACAATAATGTGTTTCTCTAGGAATGTGGGTGACTATTGGGGCAGGAGGAGGTGGAGTGTTAGACCCTAAGCCAGAGACTCTGAGCTGCTAGTAACTGCTACAGGCAGTAAAAACAAACACGCCAATGACAATGGACCAGATCCCTAACACCCCACATACAAATGTTCTGACGGAATCTGATCTGGGAGGAATTCCGAACATGAGGGGGCCAAGCTGCTGTTTATTGACGTTCTTTAAAGAAGGGGAATGAAGCACATGGGGACTGGGAGTCTCCTGATTTGTGAAAGGGAATTTGTCAGAGGAAACACCTCAAAAGCCATGGGTGGCAAATCAAGGCAATATGAAACATGCATTATATTATAAATCTGCTTTATTTAGCAACACAAGTGAGCAAAGACAGAGGAAACAAAGCAGGGATACAGACTGTACATTATAGAACTAGTCACTTGAGCTTTTATGACCACTGCAAGAGCGATACCCGCACTTGGAAGATGGGGAACCCCTGGGGCAGCGGAAAGCGAGGGGAAGTTGCCCTGTTCTAGAGTCAGGCCCAAGCAGTGATCTTCCAATGGTGAGCAATGGAAGCTCGGATGGAGCAAGACTGGGCAGAGGAGAGGCACAGGCGCACGCATCAACTTCAGCTCTAACTCAAGGACTAAGAGAAGTAGGTAGCAGGGGAGAAGAAGCAACCAGAAGAGAGAGCCAGGCCGCTGGACTGGGGCCCTGAGACAATGCGGGCCGGCCGGCCGATGGGGGGACTTCAGTGCTTGTAGCTCCTCTTGCTGGAGGATGAGGTGGTGGTGTATCTGACAGTGGAACTGCTGCCCCCAACAGAGCTGAGGCCACCTCCCAAGCCTCTGCCGCTGCCGGAACTGAAGCCACCTCCAAAGCTGTGACCGCCGCCATAGGAGTAGCCGCTGCCTCCGCCCAGGCCTAAGCCACTGCCGACACCGCTGGAGCTGCCATAACCACTGGAGACGGTGGACTGCACCACAGCTGTGGGGGGGAGGGGAAAGGACACACAGACATGGTGAACTCACTCTGTCAGCCCGAGTGCAGTCAGAAGAACTCAAGGGCAAGGGGAGTCGGCCAGCACAGATACTTACAGATGTTGACTGGTCCAACGCCTTCCCCACTCAGCCTAGGAGGGAAGAAACACAGGGACCGTGAGACCTCAGAGAGCCACTGCTGGGCCAGGTGGGAAGCCTCCAGGGGAGGACGATCCATGGCCAAACTGCCCCTCAGATGGTTCTCCGAGAGTGGCAGTTACGGCCATCAGTACAGTGCTTGGAACGAGTGCCCACTGGCTGGGCGTCACGGAGGAGCAGCCGGATGACCCAGGAGGCTGTCAGTTACCCACCTGCACTCCTCGCCCTCCAGCAGCTTCCTGTAGGTGGCGATCTCCACGTCCAGGGCCAGTTTGACGTTCATGAGCTCCTGGTACTCTTTCAGGAGCCGGGCCATGTCCTGCTTGGCCTTCTGCAGGGCCTCCTCCAGCTCGACCAGCTTGCTCTTGGCGTCCTTGAGGGCCAGCTCCCCACGCTGCTCAGCATCCGCGATGGCGGCCTGCAGGTTGGCGCACTGGAGGGGGAGATGGGCAGAATGAATGTGTAACCTAGCCCTCCAGAGGGGACTGACCATGGCTCCTCTTTCTCAGTGAGGCAGAGACCCAGAGCCCAGATGGCATGGGAAAGGAGCTTGCACCGTTTTCCTCCACACTTTGTCCATTCTGCAAACCCTCTCTAGTTTATGAGTCCCTTGAGAAAGCCTGTGGCCCTTGGTGTTAACCACCCTGCATGGGGACGTGGGGGCTGACTGGGG
>PVJD01020028.1:0-10383 GCA_004026545.1 Mormoops blainvillei
CAATGGTCATTTCCCAGGAACGATGCAGAACAAGTGCTTAGAATTTATATCCCTTGCCATTAGAGCATTACATGAAATCATCTAATTCCAGGTTTCGATGTGACAGTATTAACCTCACAGTCATATAGTTGTCAACCCCACTAAGCCCTCAGGCAGGGGTGGTGCCTGAACCGCAGTACGAACACGTTCATCCTCTTCCCTGCCCCACGTCTGTGCTCAGTGCTGAGTTGTTATCCTAGTTCTGGCCAAAGGCATGCTCTCCGCCCGAGAGAGAGGGCAGGAGGCCGTGAGGGGCGCTGGGCGGACGCGGCAGTTTCCACTGCCCGCTGGCCTCAGTCGGCAGGTGAAGCTTAGCGGGCGACTCTGGACCCAGAAGAGCAAGTGTCTGGGAACAGAATTTCGGAACATTTTTGAGCAATTTAATGTGGTACCAAACTAAGTCCAAATGCAAGCTATTTATAGAAGAAGTAGCATTTAATGCTTCATATGAAGTAACGCATATTTTTAAAGTTAAGATGCATATATCTACATAGAGGTGCTTTGCCAAAAAGTTAAGTCTATTGTAGTCCAGAAGCCACAAGTGATCTCTTGTGTTCTTATTTTTTCTTAGAAGGCATTTCTATTTACAGTAAATACAGTTAATGTGTAAATAATGTACATATATATTGATTTCTGTGGTGTTTATTCAGTGTATATACTCCCACAACTTGCATAAAAAAATCAATATTTTTTGTAAACAGTAAAATTGGAGAGTGTGTGGCTGTCGAACTGCAAATACTATGTTCACTAAATAAAAATCAAATGTACTGTTAAAAAATAAATGTTAAAATACAAACAAACAAACAAACAAAACTATTTTTGCCCTGATGGGACATGTTGCATTAATAAGTAACTGTGAGCAGGAATATGCATTTTTGGCACATTGCCTTAAAATCACAATGTATAATGTTGTAACCCAACATTCTTTTTAAAAAGGTTTTATTTATTTATTTTTAGAGAGAGGAGAAGAGAGGAAGACAGGGAGAGAAACATCAGTGTGGTTTCCTCTCGAGCGCCCCCTACTGGGGACCTGGCCTGCAGCCCAGGCACGTGCCCTGACTGGGAGTAAACGGAGACCCTTTGGTTTGCAGGCTGGCACTCAATCCACTGAGCCACACCAGCCAGGCCAACATTCTTTAAAAAGAACAACAACGCCCCCCAAACAAACAAACAAACAAACAAAACAACTAACACTTAAATAGCCTTCAAGTAGTATAAAGGTTCACGAGCCAAAATACAAAAGAAACTCATCAATAGTTCTAGATCATCAAAACTGATTTTTTTTATCCCTTTAAGTCATCAACTGGAAACCTAACACGTGCCTCCTCTAAAAAAGCAGAAAAAAAAAACACCCAAAACAAAAAGCACATCATCCACCCCCACAAAAATTATGCAAATGGTTTGATTTTCCAACCAAAGAGCAAAATGCCTTCATCCTGGTCTTGGAATTTCAGAAGAAAAAAACAAACAAACGATAACTGAATTATCCTTATTTTGTCTGGACTTTTAGTTGTGTGACCTAAGTTACCTAATGTCTTTGACTCTCAGCTTCTTCACCTGAGAATAAGCATAATAAGATCACCTACCTAACTGGATTGTTGTGAAGATTAAATGAATTAATACAGTAAAATATTCCTTAGAACCATGCCTGACACCACAGGAAGCATTCATAAAATTTTAGCTCTCATTATTATTACAAGTGGATCAAGGTCAGAAATGTACGTTCATCTGCAGTGTGTTAGGTTTGGCATCATTCTGTGACACGACTTGATTTGCCCATCATGCTATGAAGGCTGGCTCAGTAAGTCCCATTTATAGGCAGCAGAGGATAAATGGTAAGTGAGCTCTAATAGTTCTATCTGAACCCTTCTGTGTACGGGATAGACTTTGAGTCTGTCCCCCTTCTGGCACCGAATACACTTGGGGAAATTAGTTGATCTTTCTAAGTTCAGTTTCTTTTTGATAAAATGGGGAACAACAGTATATATTTCACAAGGCTGCTTTGATGATTAAATGAAATAATGCACCTATAAATCACTCAGCACAGTTTGTCTTAGAACACCCTCAACCAAGGTTATCCAGTACATTTAAAAAATAAAATACGCTTGATTTACAAAAACATTAGCACCAATTACATAACATACATTGTCGAGGAAATTAGCCAACCGATAAAACGATTGGAAACATAATTTGGAGAGGGGCGATGGGGTGAAAGAACGATATACTTGCTAGTGCAGATGTGGAGATGGAAAATAAGTATAGTGTGAGAGGCAGGATAGTGTGATGATCACCCTCTGGGGAATAAAATGGAATGGATTGACCTGGGTATGAATTCTGGTTCTTTACCAACTGTTGAGGCCTTGGTTAATTTACCCAATCTTTTGGGCAGGTTTCCTCAGGATTGGGGATTGTACGATTGCTGTGGGATTGAATGAGAAAATGTAAAGCGCTTCCCAGTGAGCCTAGGATCAAGGACTAAATAAATAGTAATCATAGTTATTCCTAATTATTTGTAAAGAAATATTTTATGCTTTAAGGACTTGAGTTTCACATGAGGACAACCCTTTTAAGCATTCTAATTTTTATGTGAAAGTGGTGGTAAGTGGGAGTCAGGACAGAAATAAGAAGTGAATTATTTCAGGACTGGAGTATGGGAAAGCAGGAAGGATTGGGGCAGGTATCCTTGAATTGGTTGGTGAAAACTGCAGGTACTCAAGGTGAGTGCCAAGCATAAGCTCTCAGACTCCTTCCAACTTCTTGCTTCACACTCTTAAGCTCTGAGAGAGGGGGAAGTAAAGAGGTGCTCAAGCGGGCCCTGCCTTGCCCCTCTCTCACCACATGGGGGAGCACTTGGGCACTTAGCTACAGGCTTTGTGACGTCACGACTACTGCCGGCTGCAGCCTTGCTAGGGGGTGAGGCAGTAATACTGCCCCAGGGTCATTTTCTTCTCCTACTCACTTCAGGCCTGTTGGCAGGGAAAGGTCAGATGACAACCTAAAACCCAGCCAGCCAAGCCCACAGCTGTGATCGCTGGTGAGGTCAACTCCGGCAGGTTGGATGTATTAACAGTCTTCTTCAGTTAGCCCTCATTTATTTTCTCATTCTCATCTTGATAGAGGGGAATGTCGAGTTACGAATCAAGTTGAGAAAAACCAGAAACATCCTATAGCCTCCCACCACAGCACTATAGTTAATGGTGCCAATTCCATCAAAACACTTAGTCATCGGCCAACCAGTTGGTGGCCAACTCATCATCCATCGACCAGTCCTCAGCCAAGCAGGCACGAATCAACGGAGTATGAACCAATCAGGCACCAGCCAGCTAGACGCTAGTATGAACCCAGTGGACATGAACCAACCAAGCACAAGCCTACCTGACATGAACCAACTGGGCATGAAACAACCAGTCGTGAGTCAACCAGGCATGAGCCAGCCAGGAATTAGCGAATCAGAAATGAGCCAACCAGGCCCGATCCAACCTGGTGTGAAGCAACTGTTCATAAGCAAATTATACAGGAGCCAATGCAGCACAAGTGAACTAGACACGAAGCAACCAGGCCTGAGTGAATCAGGCATGAGTCAACGGCAGCTCGGCCAGAGCCAGTCCAGCCCGAGTGAACCAGGTATGAAGCAGCCACACTTGAGTATAGCAGGCATGCGTCCACAGCAGCTCCGCCGGAGCCAGTCCAGCCCGAGTGAACCAGGTATGAAGCAGCCAGGCTCAAGCCAGTCGCGTAGGAGTGAACCGGCCCTGAGGCAACCAAAGCCAACAAGCACAAGCCAATCACGCAGGAAGAAGCCAAGCACGAACTTTTTCCAAATACGAGCTGCAGAGGCTCAAGACTGCATAAGAATTCTGCACCTAATTCAAGTAAGTTTTTTCCCCCTTGTCCGGTGGAGCTTTGTGGCGTTAGTTTAGGGCTTAAGGAAAGGATAGGATGGGTTCGGACCCTAGTTCTGCTAATCATGACCTGTATACAGAACCTTTTGGAAGTTACTTTAATCTCTCTAAGCTTCAATTTCCATATGGAAAATTAATAACATAGTGCTATCTATATCAAGAGATTAGTGTAATGATTCAGTAACGTAAAATGATTACACATAAATTGCTGGACTTAACAATAGGGGGCTCAAAAAGTAAGGGGGGAACCAATCATGAAAATTTTAGGGACCTAATATATTGTCCCTCCTGGGGAAATTTTAACTTTAAAAAACGTTACAGAAAATGAGTGCTTAACTCAAACAAATGACCTGTTAGTCATAGAATTTCAGGTATTGATGGCTAAGATTTTAGGGTAGAGAGTCTTATTGCTCTTAAGGCCATGCCTACTTCTACGAGCGAATGTTTGACTGTCTAGAAAACAATATTCATCCACAACAAATTTTCTGTACAATTTCAAACAGTTCTTTGACTCCTGAAGTCCATCCATACATGGCCTCCAGGAGTCCAAGGAGCTAGGTTAAAATTTTCTAATTTAGAGGTTCATTAGAATGGTTTTCTTGAAAATCATTCTAACATAATAATGGGGACAAACTAATAGCCATAGTCACTGTGTTGAAGGTCTGCAGTGCAATCATTTATGTGACGCACAATCGAAATAATTCCATATAAAACCAGTAGCGTAGATTTTTCCTGGAGTAAATATGTGGAAAATGTTCCCAACTATTAATTTATATACTTTAAATCAGACCAACTTTCTATTCCCTCAGAGAATGTGTTTTAATGGACAAAATAAAATGCCAAAAGTTTTCTAGTGAAATCCATTGTTGAAATGATGCTTGGCACCTTTACAGATCCGTTAATAATGAGTTATTTATCTTTCTTTGCCTTCCATTCTTTTCTGTCTCCAGCAGTTCTTACATCATTTCTCTAACTGGAACTGATCTGCATGATTAGATCAGCAGTCAAAATGCTATGCCCAACATATTAATTATTCCACAAGAACATTTTTTCCAGGTAGAATATAGTTTTAAACAATTTTTGTAGCTTTGTATGTGACATCTAGTTGGCAACTAATACATTTACTGTTGAACGATAGGTGAATCTCACTATCTGGAAAACTTACCCCATTGCTATGACTAAGAGAAAAATACATTAGACCCTTTCACTTTGATGAGCATTTATCTGGTCCCTGCCTGTATTACTTTTGAATTTGCCTCAAGTTCTTGAATATACATTATACTTTTCTTGGTAATAATTTTAATGAGTAGTCACTGTAGAAAAATAACGTTGTGGAAAAAATAAATTAATTACTCTGAATCATAGGCATGAATGTAATGATTAATTAGCTTTGGGCTTTATGTTCCTCTCTAATACATAGACGTCCATTTATCCTAACTCCTGTTCATTGCTAAGTTTGCAAAACATTCTCTCTTTGCAAGGGAATTTATGGGAGCTTACCATCATAGTAATTCATTCCTTAGCTGGGTATTTTGCAGGTTTTATTTAATCTCATGCCACTAAAATTCTTTCAAGTATCCTCTGTATGCACCCGTTTTATTCTATTAATCTGCACTTACAGCATGATTTAGGGATCTAGTCATTTCATGCCTAGACAGCCATAACTTCTTGCTTACCAGACTTTTCATTTATGTATATTCCATTTATTTCCATAATGTATTATATGATGACTATACTTAACAATACTGTATTGTATTTTTAAAAGTTGCTGAGAGACCTTAAGAGTTCTCTTAAGAAATGTAACTATATGAGATGATTGATGTGAACTAAACTTATTGTGGTAATCATTTCCTAATATATACATATATCAAATTGTTATGTTGTACACTTTGGACTAATACAGTGTTATATGTCAATTATACCTCAATAAAACTGGAAAAAATTTAAAAAATTAAGAGAGTAAGAGTGACTATTTTTATAATCTGAAAGTGGGGATGCCTTTCCAAGGATGAAATCCAAACCATAAATAATTAATTTGATTGTATAAAAAATGACCTTGTAAAAAGCCAAATAAATAAAGTCTAAAGTTAAATGGAGACAAGCACCTCTTCAGGCAACAGGACAGACTTTTCTGCGAAGTGTATGAGCTTTATGATACATAGACTTTGTGATATCTACCTTGGGTGCTCAGAAAACTTTTTGGCTTTACTTCCTAATTTCTGGTTGCATTTAAGGCTAGTTACCTGGACAATTGACTTTCATATGACTGAAATATCAACATTGTTAATCTTCTCTCTGTATACATTCCTTTGTTGCATATGCCTTTTTAGATTTCAAGTTTCTAGAAGACTGGGGTTAAGTCTTACTTTTCATACTACCTGGAATATCATATCTTAATAAACACTAAATAAAAACTTCATGATTATCATGTGATGAATTCATTACTAAAGCCATAAACTAAAAGTTTTCTCTACTTTGACAGGAATCGGCTGCCTTTGAGAACATGCCAAATGCAGTGAGATTAACAGCAAAGGGTAAGATGTTTTATGGTATATTCAGAGCTAGAAAAAAAAACACGACATAAGGCATGCATACAGTTCTACTTCAACCCAGACATGTGGTAGCTGCTGCCCTCAGTACACGAAGATGATACTATTAACAGTGTCTACATGCCCAGGACATAATTTTGATAGCTTTGTCAGTGCATCACTATATTTCCCATTTTTTAAATAATTAAATTGTTATTTAATAGTGTAAACAATAAAAATAAAGAAAAAAAGAAAGTTTGAATCTTCACAGCTGCAACAGAATTCAACTAATTTTCCAAATGTAGAATGGGAAGTATAATTGATCAAAGAAAGTGTAATTTAATGCTTAATATGTTGGTAGTTGCTTCATACAGTAACATAGATAAGAGAAAAATGGCAAACTATTTTCAAGATATGTACTACAGTTTGATAGCCAGAAATATTAACAGGTTAGGCTTGTGTTTTATGATGAATTAGAACTTTTTAGATAGGAAATGTGAACACTAAGAGAAGAGATGGTTAAAACATATAAAATTATATAGTTGAAATTTCAAACGAATTTGAGGATCGACATTATCATTTCTCTGAAAAGGGGTGTTGAAATTTTGATATGGTTGCACTGAATATTTACATCACTTTGGGTATCATTGACATCTTAACAATGTTATATCTTACCTATGAACACAAGATGTCTTTTGATTTATTTAGGTTTTAACTTCTTTCACCAATGTTTTGTAGTTTTTGACAATGCAAGTATTTCACCTCCTTGGTTAGATTTTTCCTAGGTATTTATTTTACAGATTTTTGTAAATGGAATTGCCCTCTTAACTTACTGTTCGTTTTTTTCTTTGCTGGTATATAGCAACAAAACTGTTGTTGTTGATCTTTTAACCTTCATCTTTGCTGAATTCATTTATGAGCTCCAGTAGCTTTCTTTTGTATTATTTGGATTTCCTATCTATAGGATTATGTCATCTATGAATACACATCACTTCGCTTCTCCCATTCTAATTTCGGTGGCTTTTATTTCTTATTATTGTCTAATAGTTTTGGCTCTAACTTCCAGTATGATGTTGACAAGGAGTGGTGAAAATAGGCATCCTTGTTTTGTTACTAATCTTAGGGGAAATGCTCTCAGTCACTGACCATTGAGTAGAAATTGACTGTTTTTTTTAAAGTACCCTTTGTCATATTGAAGAATTTCCCTCTATTCCTAATTTTCCAAGGGCTTCTGTCATTTTTTCAAATGTCTTTACTTCATCAATTGATGCGGTCATATTTTGCTCTGTTAAAATGATGTATTGTATTGATTGACTCTCCTATTTGAACCGTATTTTCATTCCTAGCATAAATCACAGTTGACCATGATAAATGATTCTTTAATATATTATGTTAGATTTGCTAATATTTTGTTGAGGGCTTTTACCTCTTTATTAATAAGGGTTATTGTTCTGAAATTTTCTTTCTTACAATGACTTTATCTGTCTTTGGTATCAGAATAATGCTGACTTCTTGAATGAGTTAGGAAACGTTTCCTCCTCTTCAATTTTTTGGGAAGTTTTTGAGGATTGTTGTTATACTTTAAATGTCTGGTAGAATTCACCAGTGAATGTTGATGGTCCCTGACTTTTCCTTGTTAGGGGATTTTTGACTAGTGATTCAAACACGTTCCTTGTTATAGGTCTGCAAAGATTTTATTTCTTTTTAAACATGGCTAGGTAATTTTTAAGTTCCAAGAAATCTGTTCATTTCCTTTAGGTTATCTAATTTGTTGGTGTATAGCTTATACTATTTACTTATAATCTTCTTAGTAGTTTTGTTTCATTTTTGAATTACTTGCATCTCCTCTCTCGCTTTCTTCTCAGTCTAGCTATCTATTTGTTGATCTTTTCAAAAATCAGCTTTTGGTTTCATTGATATTCTTTATTGTATTTTTAACCCTCTTTTTTTTTTCTTTCTATTCTAATCTTTTTTTATTACCTTTCTTCTGCTATCTTTAGTCTGTCTGCTCCTTTTTCTAGTTCCCTAAGGTGTAAAATTAGGTTATAGCTTGAGTTCTTCTCCTTCTCTTCTTCCTCCTCCTTCCTCCTCCTACTTCTTCCTCCTCTTCCTTCATCATCTTCTATTTTAATGTAGTCATTTGCAGTGATGTTTCCCCCTGAGCAATGCTTTCAGTATATTCAGTAAATTGCATATGTTGTTTCATTTTCATTCAACTCTAAATGTTTTCTAATTTCCCTTGCGATTTCTTCTTTGACCCATTGGTTAAATATATGAGCTGTATTTGTGAATGTCCTAGTTTCCTTCTGGTGTTGATTTCTAGTTTCATTACATTGTGATTGGAAAAGATACTTTGTATGATCCCAGTCTTTCTTTTAAAATTTATTGACTTGTTTTGTGGCCTAACATATGGTCTATCTTAGAGAAAGTTCCATGTGCGCTATGTTGCTTTTGGGTAGAATGCAATGTATATTTATTGTAGGTCCAATAGATCTATAATGTTGTTAAATAATCTATTAATTTATTTTTCTATTAATATATTAATATTAATATTAATATATTTAATATTGTTGTCTATCCTCTCCAGTTCAATACGATATTGAAACTGAGATGTTGGTTTCCTTTTGCCATTATATAATATCTTACTATTATGGCACAGCTGTCCCTGCCTTCAATTCTGTCAATATTTGGTTCATATATTTTGGAGCAATGATACTCGGTGTATGAATGTTTATAAATGTTATATCATCTTGATGAATTTACCCTTTTGTCATTATATAATATCCTTTGTCTCTTGTTACAGTTATTTTTTAGCATACAGACTGTTTGGATCTTTGTTCTTTAATTTTTATTTTTCATGCTTACAAATATATCTTGGAGAACTTTCCACATGAGCACACCCAGGTCTCCCTTCTTCTTTTCTATGACTACAGAGAATTACATTATATTGCTATACCATAATTCATTTAATTAGCTTTTCACTGATGTTTAGGTTACCTCTAGATTTTTGCTGTTACAATTGGTGCTCTATTTAACAACCCTGTTTATATATTTTTGGGGACTCCTGTATTTCTACAAGATAAATTTCTACAAGTATTTATTTATTTTTATAAGTGAATGAGTAAATGCCCTTTTATTTTTTCAAGTATATTTTATTGATTATGCTATTACAGTTGTCCCATTTTTTTCTCCTATTTATCCCCCCTCTGCCCTGTACTTCCCCACCCTCCAGCATTCCCCCCCACCTTAGTTCATGTCCATGGGTTGTACACATAAGCTCTTTGGCTTCTCCCTTTCCTATACTATTCTTAACCTCCACCTGTATATTTTGTGCCTACCATTTATGCTTCTTATTCCTTGTACCTTTTCCCCCATTCTCCCCCCTCCCTGCTAACCCTCCATGTGATCTCCATTTCTGTGATTCTGTTCCTGTTCCAGTTGTTTGCTTAGCTTGTTTTTGTTTTTTAGGTTTAGTTGTTAATAGTTGTGAGTTTGTTGTCATTTTACTGTTCATAGTTTTGATTGTCTTCTTTATCTTAGATTAGTCCCTTTAACATTTCACATAATGAGGACTTGGTGATGATGAACTCCTTTACCTTTACTTTATCTGAGAAGCACTTTATCTGCCCTTCCATTCTAAATTATAGCTTTGTTGGACAGAGGAATCTTGGATGTAGGCCCTTGTCTTTCATGACTTGGAATACTTCTTTCCAGTCCCTTCCTGCCTCTAAGGTTTCTTTTGAGAAATCAGCTGATAGTCTTATGGGAACTCCTTTGTAGGTCACTGTCTCCTTTTCTCTTGCTGCTTTTAAGATTCTCTTCTTATCTTTCATCTTGGGTAATGTAAGGATGATATGCCTTGGTGTGTGCTTCCTTGGGTCCAACTTCTTTGGGACTCGCTGAGCTTCCTGGAC
>PVJD01020029.1:0-10376 GCA_004026545.1 Mormoops blainvillei
AAAGTTGCTAATGGGTAATTTTGCCATTAAGTCACTTTACTTACACTGACACATTCTCTGACACATAATGTTAATTGGACTTCTGTTCAACACATTTAATCAGAAAAGAACATCAAAAAGTGTTTTAAGCAAAAAGTACATATCTTTAGAGAAAATGTTTCAGCAAATTTTTTATACACATGATATCTAAATTTTAAATATTGATACAATTGTAGAAGGATCAGGTTTGTAATTACTGTGGTCAGATCAATAACATAATGTTTATTTTTTCAGTAGAGTAGAAAAGCAAATAAAGCAGCACTTATTAGTGCCTATGAATACGAGCCATTGTACTAGGTACATTTGTACACACTCTCATGTAATCATGTCTTAGTAACTATAATACCTTTATTATACACAATGCACTATGGGGAAAAACATTTTAAAACGACCAAGAACAGAAAACAGAGCAAGCATGGTATTTCAAATGACCTACAGCTTACAGAAGCAGGTTTATATAGAAGACAGAAAACTGATATTAGATCTGTCTTATTTCAGTATAGAATGCAATTCTGAAAAATATAGACCTCCTCTAGTATAATGGTTTTCAAAGTATGGCCCTCCTGAATAAGCAGTGTCAGCATCATAAGGGAACTTAACAGAAATGCATATTATCATGTCCTATACTAGACCTGTTAAATTCAGAACTTGTTTTTGGCAAGTTCTCTTGGTGCTTCTAGATGTTTCCTCAAGTTTGAGAAGCACTGCTCTAGTCTTTGTCTCTCTGCTTCATTCCTTTTACCCTATAAATGCTCTCTGTCAAATCTCCCATAGGGCGAAACCCCCATTACATCAAATTTTGTTTTGTTTGTTTGGGAATTTTTTTTTTTTTAGAGTGGATCCTTGTTTTTCTAGACCTTCTTGTGGTCTCAATATAGTGCATCTGAACCTCATTCTTTCCACTTCACTTTCCTGAGTACCATGTTTCCTTCCCCCGAGAGCTCCACTTTACAAACCAAGTATTGTTTTCTGTATCTACCTCTGCGATGTCCGAAAGAGGGGAGTGGGTAGTTGAGGGAAAGCTCAGCTGGATCTTTGATGGTCATAATTGCTTGATATGACTCTTTCGATTTCTTTAAATATCTCATACCAGATATAAAAAAGTAGACTTTTTTTTTAAAGAAAATGGGGATCTTGCATTTAGGTTGGTATTATTTACCCAATGTCTGTGGGGTACAGAAAACTTCTTTTACAAAACTAATTGCGGCGAACATATGCTAATGTGATGCAATCATTTTTGCTTTCTCATACTCATACTTTGGTGAAATTCTTTTCCTGTGAGTTTGGACAGGGCCTGTAACTAGCCTCTAGTCCATGGAATATGACACAGGTGAGAGGATGTCGCTCTCTTAATTTTGTTTGTTATGTATGATTTTATCTTAGCTCACTGGAACCAGAAACACGCCTTGCTGGCTTAATGAATTAAGGGGACATTTGAGAGAGTTCATGTGGTATGAAACTGTGGGCACCTAAAAGCTAACTCCAGTCAATAGCTAGGAAAAAGCTAGGGTCCTTAGTCATACAGCAGCAAGGAAATCAATCTGCCAATAACTGGATGACTTTGGAAGTCGATGTTTCCTCATTTGAGCCTCTAGATGAGAATGAAGCCTGGTCAACATCTTCCTTGCAGACTGTGAGACCGGCCCTGACCAAAAGGTCCTGCACAGCATACCCCAGCTCCTGACATACTGAACCTTTTAGATAATATAGCCAAGTTATTTTAAAGTGCTAGGTTTGTGGCGATTTTATTACACAGCAACACAAAATTAATACACTATTCTCTAATTTTTCAAATCTTGTTTGACAACTTTATTTTTTTCCCATCAGCAACCTACGAAGGGTAAAATACAAAGGAACATTTGAAAAATTGGGAAACAGAAAACATCTTGTTTTTCTTCTATGTTCAAACCCTGGTTGTGGCAGAAATAATTATCTCTAAGAGATCACAATTATATTGAGTGTGTCCCTCCCATTTTCCTCACATATTGGGAAAAACAAATCCCATATCTTCGAAATGTCTCTGCCTGACGAACTCTGCAGTGACTGTGAGAGGCTTCTTTTCCTCAGGGATTTTCAGGTCTTTCCCACTGGCTACCTAATCATCTCCTCAGTCTGCTTTTCTCCAAATGTGAAGCATTTTTGAGATCGTGTCTCACTTGTTTCTCTTCACTGCTTCTGGGGAGGCTGAGGTAGAAACAAAGACTTTATTATTGCTGCATTCTCTCTCTCTCCCTGGTCACCACTTTAAAAAAAAATGGCATAAGTCTGTGACCCTTACTTAGTTTCAGTAATGTAAGTATGGTTTGCTAGTTTCCATCTTATTTTTTGTTCATTTTTTAGATGGAATAATGTTTTTTTGAAATATTTCATGTCTTGAAAATCCTCTTGCCCTCTGGCTTCCCTTTCCCTGAATCAATGGGCTTCAAAGCTGTAAGGGAAGGATGAAATGCCAGCTTGAGAAACAAATAATTTCTCAACGTTATTATTTCGTCTTTACTCCTTGTGAGGCAATAATTTTGAAAGCCAAGCTTTGGCTTTTTTATTATTTTTTTTAACATTCTACAAATTCCTTGAGCTACCATTAACCTATCAAGAGCAGTGTTTATATATTACACAATTCCACTATGAGGAACCTAAAATAGCCAAACTCAGAGAAGCAGAGACTAGAATGGTAGTTGCCAGAGGATGGGCAAGGAAAGGAAAACAGGGAGTTGTTCAATGGGCATGAAGCCATCTATGGAAGACGTGTGAAGTCTAGAGACCTGCTGTACACATAGTGCCTGTGTAATGGGGCTCAGAACTCAGGGTGCCCAAGAATCTGGGGAAAACCCCAACTAACCTGGCCTGGGGGATGGCGAAAAAAAGAGGCTGGCTATTAAGAGTTACTTTGCATTACTATGACAACTTGGCTAGCTTCATAGTTGTGTTAAATAGCTGTGCCTACCACTGGGGGCCAGGGAGATGGGTGTGACTTTAACCTGTGACCTAGCCAGGGGGCTTGCAGTGCCTACCCAAGAGCTTGGGGAAGGTTCCCCTGCATCATGGAGAGATTCTTGCCTGGCCTGGGAATGGCAGCTGAATGAATATAAGATACCAGAGGACTGGCAAAATGTAGCCAGTTGTGGGAGGAGTCAGAAATGGGGTCAAGACAGAAGCTCCCAGCCAACATTTAAACTAGGCACAGCAGCCATTTGCTCTCTTGATCATGCAAGTTGAAAGGTGTGTTTTGGATTAAGAGCTGGAGGACACAGCAACATGGATGATGATGAGGCTGGGAACTGCAGAACCTGCCTGGCCAAGCATGGATTACTGGGAGAGGCCAGGAATGCTGAACGGAGACCAGGGCAATATTAAGTCGCAGACTTCTTTGTTTTGTTGTTTTCCCTGAAAGACAGTACCTCTGACTGGCATATTCTGAAACTGGTCTGATTTGACAAAAGGGAGACAGGAGTGTGGGTGTGCGTTTGTGGGTATTTTAAAGGGAATGGGACTTGATGGCAGAATTCTACCATTGTTCTAAATCTGTATAACTTTAAAATAAACAATTCCTTTACTTTTCACCAAACTCTGGTATTCTTGGTGGTGGGCAACCGGGCTCACACACCTGTTTCAGAACCGTATAGGCTGGGGATATGTAACAGCTATAGTTAACAGTGCTGTATTCTGGACTTAAAAGTGTGTTAGAGGATAGATCGCATGTTAAGTGTTCTTACTGCGAAAAGAAAAGAAGAGACATAAGGGAACTTTTAGAGGTAATAAATATGTGTATTACCTTGATATGGTCACAGTTTTACAGGTACTTGCAAATTTTCAAACTCAGCAAATTGTATAAAGTAAATATATGTAATTTTTATGTCAATAATGCCTCAATAAAATTATTTTAAAAAGAAAAGTTTATGAACTTAAATGCCATTTTGTTTTACCATGAGACCATGCTTCTCAAAGTGTAGCATTAGTATCCTGAAGCTGGTTAGAAATGGAAAACCTTGGGCAGTTCTCCAGAGCTATTCAATGAGAAACTCTGAGAGGAGGGTGTAACAGTCTGTTTCATCAAGCCCTCCAGCTGATTCTGCTGCACAGTAAAGATTAAGAACAGCTACCATGAAGATAGGTGATGATAAGTGAACATAAACATTTAAGTGCTAATATGGTATAAAGGCAAAAATTTCGCCTCTTAACCCCCAGAGACCATGGAAAGGAGAAGTGAGGAATTGTAACTAGTGGAAATACCCAGATAAATGAGAGGACCCTGAAAATACTGAAGCTAGTATCCTATTGTTCTTGGAATTGCCTCGAGTTTAGGTGGGATACAAGTCTTAGAAGACCTATATTTACTTAGTAATGAGTTTAAAATGGTGCAAGAGCAGCAGAGCATGTTTGGTCAAGGAGATTGGCAACATACATCAGACAGGAGAATGGTGCTGCTTCTCCATTGCCTATCCACCGTATGTAAGGCACCGGTCTTCTTCTTTTAGCCCCACAGAGGGATACAGAAATATTGAAAAGACTACCAGGGACTTGTGGTTGGAAAGAGGGGGCTGCTATGTGTGGTAATCTCATTGAAAAGAGACAATAAGAGATTAACATATAGTCAATTGTCAATAGCATTGGACACCAGTACATAGCCGAAGGCCAGACAAGACCGGTATGTCACAAATGGGGTCACTGCGGCCAGGGGCTGCTGCCTAGAGTTAGAGCTACAGCAGCAATGCTGGAACACCACAGAAGAAGATCAGGTTTGTACCTCCTCTTTCCTGCCAAGAGTCTCTATGAAGACTCCTTTCCAATACAGCCGGAAAAAGTGCTGTGAGAGAAGAGAGGGGAGAAAGACGACTCTATTGGAGAACTTCATTTCTATTTATCAAGAAGGGAAAGATTTCAACTTAAAGGGATATTTAAACCAGTGTCACTGATTTATGCTTTAGTGACAAGTTTAAATACCTCCCTCATTACCCCTACCAGAGTATAGGAGAAATGAAAGCAAACGTATCAGTTATAGAAAATAATGCTACATTTTTTAGTAACAATATAAACTTGAGTTAAAATTTCAATTTTGCTGGATTTTGTTGATTTGTAAGGACTAGAATTTTCTATTCAACTTTCTTCTGTGGTCTTATAGTGGCCATTAGAATGCTTTAATTTATTCTGCCTCTCAAGGACAAAACATAAAATTGATATTTTCTCACTTTAGATGAAGTGTTTTTTAATCCTTGTTACATTTTATGCAGTTGATTTAGTTTTAGTCTAACAGAAAAAATTAGAAAAACTAGCTAAAATTTTATGCTCAGTTAATCAGGTTATATTTATCAAATTACTGCAAAAATATATCATTGAAGAAAAAATAACTTTTACTAAATCACATATTAAGTTGAAAATGTTTCCTCTGGATTTTTAGGGTAAAATATTCTCCTGCAAACTACAGTGATTAACTATAAGAACCTTAATTATTAAATCAGAAAAAGAGAGACTGAAGGACACTGAATGGTTATTCTGCATCACTGAAATAAAGACAGTGAAGTTGTGATTAGGGTTAATTAAAAGAAGATGCTCATCAGATATGGTTAGTAAATCCTGGAATGGACTACGGAGGCTGTTTAATCTCCTTCCTAATATAAATGAAGCTGTCGTTTCTTCCGCTTTGTTAGAAAAAAAAAGGAACATGAACATGAAATATTTTAAGAGTCAGAATGTGTATTCCTTCACTAGCCTTAACTCAGAAGGCAAGTCACCTGTTTCTGATTAGTAAGCAATGAAATAATTCCACCAACTAAGAGAGAGCATAAAGTATCAATACATCTCATAATATCAGCACCAGCTGAAACCACAAAAATATCAACTTGTATAAATGAAAACGTCCTCTCTTCTTAATAAGCCAGAATTTTAAAGAGCTACCCTGTGGCCTGTAATACTAATACGTATTGGTTGATAAATTTTCATACTGAACTGTCCCTCTTTGAGAAACAATAACAAAAACATTCTCTGTGTGGTACACACCAGATAATGAAAGAGTTGACCTCATAGACATGATTTTAAACATCCTTTCTTGAACTTCACCTGTATTGCCCTGTGCTGGTTTCCGTCACGTCCTCTCTGGCTCCTTGTCCTCTCTGGTTTATCTCAGAAACAACCCTCAAAGCCTGAGCCATGAAGCTTGCTCCCAGCACAATGAGCTTGCTCTCCAAATGCAGTGCAACACCACCCAGCCCCTCCAAAACGCTAAATGCTGTTACGTACGATTTCTAGACTTCATTATCAAACTGCGCTATCCTGCTCATCAGATTCCTTTAAAAATATATATATATATATATATGAAATGGTAGTTTCAATTGCAAGTCTGTAAGAAGAAACTCACTGTTACTGGATCTTAGATGAATTCCCTGCAATGGAAGAGCACATTTTGATCTGTAATAACAACCATTTAAATTCGATTTCCTATGGCTTTATTGAGGGGTAACAAAGCTCATCACTTAGCATACAGACAATTTATTTCTTCTGCCACCTCTACATTCAGTGACTGAACTCACATTCAATTGAAATATGGATATCATATTCCTTGTCTTTTAATATTTTCCTTCTTATTGTATAAATATAAGCATTTTGTTAACTTATGTAAGATAAACTCATACGTAATAGAATGACTCTCCTAAACTAAGTGACTAATAGTACAAGAATTGTTATTAATATGTGGCGATTCAATATTTTTTTATCATTCTACATAAAGCAAAGTATAGAAACTGCTGTAAAGTGTGTCCTGTGATGTGTGTTCTATTTATACTGTATGAAATAATGCAAAGACAAAATTGAGCTGTCATAATCTGGAATGAGTTTCTTTGTTTGTTTTCCAGGATCTCTGTGGACTGGCCTGGCCCCTCCATCCTACCCCACGACAGTCCGAGAAAGATACGGGCAGTATACAGTAGGATGGCATGACTCTCTCAGAAACAGCTGTGGTTGGAGCTACTTAAGATTTGCAGACCGTTCCTAAACCCAGACAGGCATCAGACCTTTCCAGGCTGCTTCAGGACCTCCCTGAGCTCACAGAGGCCAGAAGGAAAACCCACTCACTCAGCCCCGGAGAAGGGAGCTCTGTCACACTACTCCCACGCAAACTCAGACAGGAGGGTGTTATTAGATAGGATGGCAACATTGACCTTGCTGAAACAGATAGAAAAACATTTTGTTACCTAAAGAGATTTATGAAAGTCTTTGACTCCCAAAATAAACGTCATGTTATTTATGCCAATATTTGTTATAAAAGTTGTACGTATGCCATACTCTTAGAATAAATACTCTCAAAAAGGAGGCTATTTCCATAAATTCAAAATAAAAATAAATAACATCTGTTTTTCTGAGTACACTCTAATATTTATTACGTTTATGAATTTATGAATGATCCTTATGGCTCAAAATGATCATGCTTTTTTTTTTTTACATCTCATGTAAGATCGATTTATCTATCCACCTACCTATCTATGTATCATCTATCTATCATCTATATCTACCGCCCTTGATAGGATCTTATTGTTTCATAAATACATCATACACAGATACACACACAGTCTTTCCTTTATTTGCTTGATGTTTTTTGGGACAATGATTGAAACTACAACATAAATTTGAAACTACAACATAAATGTTAATATATTTATTTCTCTCCATATCTTGTATTGCATAATTGCAATACTCTCATTATTTTTATTTTATTAATCTTAATGTTATGATCACAAGCAAAGTTCTCATTTTATATTAAATTTGTTATTCAGCTTCCCTTTGTAATCTTATATTTTAATTTTTTTCTAAATAGTTTTCATTTAAAATCTGTCTGTTTAAGCTGCAAAGTACTGGATCTCATGTAATCATCCAGTCTGGGAAAATCTCCACTTTGGTAAAGTTTAATCCATTTAACTTCTAGTGATTATTGCTATATTTGATTATATCTGCCTTTTTAGTTCATGCTTGATATTTCGCAGATTTTAATTTACTTCTCTTTTTTTCTTCTTCACTGCCTTCAATTAAATACAATGAACTGCAATTGCTGGGCTAAAAATAATTTATTTCATCTTTATTCACCTGATTTTTTCCTCTAATTATCATACTTACATGTATTTGTCCTCTATTTAAAAATATTTATATTTCCTTAAACAAAATGTCTCTTAGCACACATACTCTCCCCTCATTGTTTTCCCTGCCCTTATTGATAGCTTATGGAATTTTAGTTCCGCATATGCATGAGAGCAGAGTGAGAGATTAGATTGCTTTTCTTTTGTTTTTATCTTCTGATTGTTCTTAGGCCTTCTCCTTATATCTGAAATACTGTATTTCATTTTTTCATTTTGGAAACAATAAACCAGATGTAATTATAAAGATATAACTCATTTCCTTCAAAACTTTATTTTAAAAGATACTTTAAAAATACTACTTTCTTTTCTTCTTTCACTAGAGCTTTTATTAAGAAGTTTTATGTTATTTTAATCCACTCATTTACTGTTGGACACTTAGGTTGCTTCCAACACTTGGCTATTGTAAATTGTGCTGCTATGAACATTGGGGTGCATGGTTCTTTTGAACTGGTGTTTCAGGATTCTTAGAGTGTAATCCCAGCAGTGGAATTGCTGGGTCAAAAGGCAGTTCCATTTTTTGAAGAAATTCTGAAGTGTTTTCCACAGTGGCCGTACCAGTCTGCATTCCCACCAACAGTGCACTAGGGTTCCCTTTTCTCCACCTCCTCACCAGCACTTGTTGTTTGTTGATTTGTTTATGGTGGCCATTCTGGTTGATGTGAAGTGGTTCTCACTGTGGTTTTAATTTGTGTCTCTCTAATGGCTAGTGATGCTGAGCATCCTTTCATGTGTCCCTGGGCCCTCTGTATGTCCTCCTTGGAGAAGTGTCTGTTCAGGTCCTTTGCCCATTTTTTAATTGGATTATTTGTCATCCTGGAGTGGAGTCTTGTGAGTTCTTTATGTATTTTGGAGATCAAACCCTTGTCCGAAGTATCATTGGCAAATATATTTTCCCACAAGGTTGGTTTCCTTTTCAATTTTTGATGCCTTCTTTTGCCGTGCAGAAACTTCATATTTTGATGAAGTACCATTTGTTTATTCTTTCCTTTATGTCCCTTGCTCTAGGGGACATATCAGTGAAAATATTGCTGTGTGGAATATCTGAGGTTTTCCTGCCTATATTATCCTCTAGGACTTTTATAGTTTTGTGACATATTTAAATCTTTTATCCATCTTGAGTTTATCTTTGTGTGTGATATAAGTTGGTCGAATTTCATTTTTTTGCATGCAGCTGTCCAGACCTCCCATATCACTTGAAGTGGCTACTTTTACTCCATTTTATGTTTCTGCCCCCTTTGTCAAATATTAATTGACCATAGAGACATGGGTTAATTTCTGGGCTCTCTATTCTGTTCCATTGATCTGTGTGTCTGTTCTTATGCCAGTACCAGGCTGTTTTGATTACAGTGGCCTTACAATATAGTTTGATGTCAGGTACTGTGATCCCTCCTACTTTGTTCTTCTTTCTCAAAATTACTGTGGCTATTCGGGGTCTTTTATGGTTTCATATGAATTTTTGAAATCTTTGTTCTATATCTGTGAAATATGTCATTGGTATTTTAATAGGGATTGCATTGAATCTATAAATTGCTTTGGGTAGTATGGACATTTTGATGATGTTAATTCTTCCAATCCATGAACACAGTATATGCTTCCATTTATTTGTGTCTTCCTTAATTTCTTCCTTCAGTGTTGTGTAGTTTTCTGAGTACAGGTCTTTAAATTCCTTGGTTAAGTTTATTCCTTGGTACTTTATTTTTCTTGTTGCTATAGTAAATGTGATTTTTACCCCAATTTCTCTTTTTGATATTTCATTGTTGGTATATGAAAATGCCTTAGGTTTCTGAATATTAACTTTGTATCCTGCTGTTTTGCCAAATTCACTTACTAGGTCAAGCAGTTTAGTACATTGACCTAGTGGTCAAAACTGTGGTACATTTACACAATGGAATACTATGAAGAAGGAAGAAAAGAAAGAAAGAATGAGCTACTACCCTTTGCAGCAGTATAGATGAAACTGGAGAGTGTTATGCCAAATTAAATAAGCTAGGTAGTGAAAAACAGATACCATATGACCCTACCTATAAGTAGAACCTAATCAACAAACTAAACAAGCAAGCAAAACATAACCAGCAACATTGAAATAAAAAACAAACTGACAGTAACCAGAGGGGGGGAAGGAGGGGGATAACAAGGGAAAAGGAGGGGAGGGTCATCAAGGAACATGCATAAAGGACCCATTAGGGGAAAAAAGAAGTTTTATGTTATTTTAATTAG
>PVJD01020030.1:0-10380 GCA_004026545.1 Mormoops blainvillei
AAAAGGACCACTAGTAAAGTCTAGAAGGTGGTGAGATATTTCCTTTCAGTTAATGTCTTGACTCCTGTCTAAAATCATCTACCTCGGGGCATGAGGTAATCATGAGTTCCTGACACAGATACCTGTCTTTTAGAAATTACACTGAAACCACCAATTCATTTTGCAGCTGTAGCTGAACAGCTATCTAGAGATAATAACTTTCAGCCAACTACAAATTTAGGCCAAATTGGAGCCAATGACCTTTGGGTGAAAAGTTTCACATTCCGTTTCCAGTCCCTGGAGCCATCAAATCTTCTTGTAAAAGAAGGAAGAGCTGTAATTCATGAATTTCAGCAGGCAGCCTCCAGCCCAAAGCACAAAGACTGTTTCTTGAAACTCTTAGTAGTCATACTTAGGCCACGGGTTGCTCGTGGCAGGAGCGGAAGAGAATGGTGTAAGAATTTTTTCTTTTCCTAAGCAATGTTACTGATTAGTATAAAACTTATATGGGCAATCTATCTTGGTTAGTGGAATGGATTCCTAGTATCTCTAAATAAAAGTGTGAACTGAAGCCCATTGTCCATATTCTTCATCAATACTTCTATTTAATGGAACTGCCAAATATAAAATTAGGGGTTTCTTCCTCAGCAAAAGAAAGTTTTGGGAAAAGATTAGTAGAGACATGTGAACCACTATAGATTAAAAATTCTAAATATTCTCATATTGTTATCAATAAAACAATGATGTGAATTAATGGGGAAGAAATGGTAGGACTGATCTGTGGTGTTGTTTCACTTAGTGTTCATTCCTAAGAGGTAATCACCTAAATTAATAAGGATTTGCCCTTTTATGTGGAAGAGAGAGCCTGATCCAAATGTCCTCATAAAAAGGAAATTGCCGAATGAAGTCATTACTCTAATTAGTGTTTATGCCCCAATGTTAACAGCATACCCTTTTAAAATATGACATTCAATACATTCCAGCCCACCACACTGAGCGGTGGTGGTAGCCTGAGTGCTAGTTTTAATTGTCCTTTCAATATCAATTTAGACAGATATACTAATAGGCTTCTGTTATTAGATAAATGCCTTTAGTAATAGGAAAAAAATATCATTTCTGAACGGCATCAAAAGGCTGTTCACTGTGACGAACAGTAAACTATCAAAGCACGTTCATTCATGAGGCCTGCCTGTCTCCTCAGAGTGCCTTTTCTGATCCACGTTCACATAAACAATATCATTCTTTATGATGAAAAATACTGAATGAAGCTTTCTATTTTCTTCCTAGAAACTTTTATTTTGTGTTGAGATCTAATCCTGTCCCACTGACCTCCAAAAGGCTCCCCTTATTTTCTAGCGTTGAATGTTTTGTTAAATTCTGCAATTATAGGATTATCTTTTGGGGCTTGGAAAATCATTTTGTTTTAGTGAGGTCTCTGTTATTAGTATTTAAGTTCTAATGATATCTGACATATGTTTGTGTCACACACACACACACACACACACACAACCTCTTCATCCAATTTCCAAACCATGTCCTTTTTCCCTTGTTCCCTTCCAAATCTATTTTCAACAAGAATGAGTAACCTTTTAAACTCTTAAATAAAATCATATTTCCCCTCCATAAAACCCTTCCCAAATCCTATGGTTTGGCTGACAAGGCCCTGTCTGCCTTTCCAGTTGATTCCTGCCCCTCTCCTCCCTGCTCGTTTTGATTTAGTCATGTTAATGTTTGTCCGTTCCTACATACAGCAAGCTCTTCCTGTCCCAGTGACTTTATTCTGGCTGTTCTTTGACCCATAACCCTCTTCTCCTGGCTTTTTACACAATAGGCACATTTTCATCCTTTTGGTCTCAGTTTAAACAGTACCTCCTCAGATAGACTTTTCTCACCCACCCAACTACCTAAAATAGGCTTCTCTATTACCCTACTTTACAGCACTTGGACATGTCCTGTATATTCTTTATCTGATTAATTTTAATATCTTTCCTCCTCTGAACTCTTAAGTTCTCTATATACAAGCACTGCATCTGCACTGATTATTTGCTCAGCACCTACTAAGTCCTCAGTTAATGAGTCAATATCTATTCCTGGAAGATCGTGTGTTGCTAACTGACCATTACATAGACAAGGTGGTGGCCATCTACATTTGTGGGCCAAATCCACACCAGTACCTATTTTTGTACAACCCACAAAGTACAAATGACTTTTACATCCAAAACAGTATAAAAATCAAAACAATAATATTTTGCATATATGAAAATCATATAAAATTCAAATTTTGATATACAGAAATTTAGTTTTATTGGGACATAGCTACAACCATTCATCTATGTGCTGTTTGTGGCTGCTTGCAGGCTACAATGGCAGAACTGAGTATTTATGGCAAAGACCATATTTTCCTAGAAGTCTAAAGTATCTTCTCTCTGGCTCTTTACAAAATTTGCAGACCCCTAACATAGGCTTGTTTGCATATCAGAATTTTAACACCATAAAACATCTACATGATTCTGAAACTTACTATAAAAATTATTTGGAAAAAGGAAAGAAAGGAGATCCTAATAAAACAAGCTACTTGAATCCTTCTTTTACTGGCCTAACATTTTTTAAGTGCAATTTATTTATTTTATTGAATTTATTGGGGGTGACATTGGTTAATAAAATTATATGTTTCAGGGTTACAATATTATAGTACATCATCTGTATATTGTACTATGTGATCACTACCCTACGTCAAGTCTCCCTCCATCACTGGTTATCCCCCCTTTACCTCCTCCTACCTCTCCCACCCACCTTTCCCTTTGGCAATCACCTTACTGTTGTCCATCTATAGGGTTTCTTTTGTTGTTGTTAACCCCTTCATCTTTTTCACCCAGCCCCCGTACCTCTTCCCCTGTAATAGCTGTCATTCTGTTCTCTGTATCTATAAGTCTGTTAACCTCATTTGATTATTCTACCACCCATTGAGGCAATCCTCAAAAGCAATAGTTCTAAGATATTAATGTGCATCAAAATGACCTGGAGTGACCCAAACCTAGAGAGTCTAATTAGGAGATGGGGAGGAGGGCCTGAGAATTTGCATTTCTAGCAAGATCCCAAGTCAGGAAATGGTGACCAGGGTTGCATGCATCCTTTTCAGGATGTTATGTCCATCAACATAAGAATTCATTTATTCAGTATCAACTGTGTGCCAATGTTATTCTAGATGTTATTCTGGGAAAACAAAACTAAATGATAAATGGCTCCTTCTGAGAAGCCAAAATTTAATGCTATGCAGGGAGAAAATAAATATAATAAAACATGAGTGCTACAACAAGAGGTATAAACAAACTCTGATAAGTGCACCAATTAGTGCCTGCCTGTCTGTAAAGACTTTTTAAAGGCAAATCAAGACTTACAGAATTTCATGTTTTATGAAAAAGTCCATATGGCAGCTTGGTCATGCCAGTCCACAGCATCTCATAAAGAAATCCTGAGTATCAGGAGAAAATTTAGAAGTTTGGTTCAATCATTCTTATTTCCAAGAGAAGGAAAAAAAATCATCATGAAAAGACTTTTGGTTCTTCGAGCAAGTTGCTAATATTAGCTCCTATCTTCCTCCAGTGAACCTGAGTCCCGTCGTTCCCCTGCCCATCACCTCCCACCGGCCCAGGCACCCATGATTGCACTCCTGTTCTAGACCCTCACTAACCTCAACACTTTCCCTCTTGCTGTTTCCAGTTCACTCTGCATGCTGCAGCCTGCCAATCTACTTTAAAAATAAATCTGAATGCCTTTTAAATGTTAATATATTTTTCATTTAAGTATAGTTGGCTTTTAAAACCTGTAATGGATTCCCTTTACTTTTTCAAAATTAACCAAAATATTTAATGGAGACTTTTAGGTTCCATATGATCTCTAACCTCAGGGCTCCCCCTTGTTGTCATCATCAGCCAACTTGTTGTCCTTTTAGTTGTTTGAAGGATCTAGTCTTCCATCCGAGTCAGGGCTTTTGCAAGTATATTCCCTCAACCTGGAATGTTTTTCCTCCCTATATCCCTTGAACATTTATTTGATTATACTCAGCTCTCTAATCTAAATTTAGACATCAATGCCATGGAGAAGTGATTTTATCACTGACTCCACTGCCAACCCCACCATCAGAAACAAGCAATGACTAGTCCACACTGGCAATCACTGTGGAAACAAAGGTCATACCTCTATAGTACCAAGGGGGGAAGACAGTCAGTTCTCATGGAATACCTGCCATCAAATCTACCGTTAGTTTTATACCATCAAAAATCAAACTTTAGATTTTAAACCACATAGCCCTTGAGTTAGAAATGTTTGAAGCATTTTACAACATAGACCATGCCTTGAGTTAAACAGACAAAAGGGGAACTTATCTGGCTAACTTACTAGCAGAAGTTTTGCAATTAGCTATTATAAGCAAATTGATTTGTATTTCGGAAGAACACATATATCAACTTCCATATAGTTCAGCCATTTGACCTTCAGAGAAGTCCTTGGAACAGTTTTCAGGAGAAATGGAAAAATTTTATTTCTTATTATTAGAAAAGCCACATACGTTTCCTAAAAAATCTGTTCTGATCCAGAAATATTTTGGCCCAAAGGGAAGGAGGGGACTGGGTGTTCAATCACAGCTCCATTTTTTTTTCCTTAAGAAACCTACCTTGCATTCTTCTGAGTTCTCAGGACAACACTACTGGCCCTTTATATCACTTCTCGGCTTGCAATTGTATACTTGTGTGATTATTTGATTAATATGTGTCTCCCAGTGGAAAGTAAGCTTCGAAGGTAATTGCTAGTTTTGTTCACTATTGTGCCTTCAGATTACCCATGCCTGGTACATAGTAGGCTCTCAATAAATATTTACTGAATTAATAAAAGAATAACTGGATATATAATAACCTCTCCCCCTGCCCATCACTCAGCTATCATTGGTTTGGTTAACTGATGAAAATCTCAGCTCCCCTGGTGACCCTTGAACCCTCTTCCTGACTGAGCCTCTTGTCCATCAAGTGTCTATTACTGTCCTGGACTTTTAAATTGACTTTTAACCTTCACCTTCACCCACTATTATTAGTTGTGGATGTCATAACTTGCTACCTATAACTGACTAATTATTGAGAATTACTTTTATCAGAAAAACTAGTCTAGGAATTGCAATATTATGCAATCCAAACATTATCTTTTTGACATGTAATCAAAATAAAAATGATTATTGGGATCTTTACTTTTTTTTGTAATAAGTCTGAGAAATCTAATGTGGATTTTATATCTCAGTTCAAACCACCCATATTTCAAGTCCTTGATGGCCAGATGTGACAAGTGCCTACTGTATTCCATAGTGTACCTTAGTACTTTATCAGCTATTAGGTGGTGACAAATGGCCACATATGCATGGTTTTGGGTCAGAATGCCACCTGAGGAATCACATTGGAACTCTACAACCTCATGGCAGGGCACATCACAGTCCTCCTCCTCCTCATTTTACTCTTTCTCCTCTTCTTTCCTGTCCAGCTGTTCCTCCAACTCTTTCTTTTCTCTTCCTCCTTCTCCTTAATTCTTCTTATTTTATTTCCATTTATTTTCTGATTGTGTTTTGACCCACACATTTCTCCCTCTACTTTTATCTTTCTTCTTTAATACAGTAATTTTTCTATAATAAACTGTTATTTCTGGTACTTTCATCATTTACTGCAAAATGAGAAGGATAGCGTGAAAGGCAAAACTATAGTGTAAAAAATTTGGGAAATGGGGGTGTTGTACGTCAATACAACATACATCTTTATGGTTGGCCCCTAGAGTTTTAGATATAAAGTGCCAATAGTTCTGACAGGTATTTTTTGGTTTTGTTTTTGCTTTTTTTTTGTCATGAGGTTTATTTTAATATGTTGTGAGTGTATTATTAACTCAGAGAAAAATATCTGCACTATTTAACACTTGCTATCATTACACAGGCAACAGTCTTATAATTACATATAAAAAACTTTTAATTTCTTTAGCCTTTTGGGTTGTTCATTGTCTTCCTGGATTATAAATTAGTTCTACTTACATCTAAATTGCTACTGACTTTAACCCATACTCTATCATTTAGGATTTGTGTTTGTGTCTCACAGATCCAAGATGATCACAATGAAAATGTTGACTCTTTACAAGTCTAAAATTTTAAAGTGTCACATGTACTAAAATAAAAAGTTGAAGTACTTCATATATGGTCTTCCATAGAGTAATCATAGTTCACATCGTATGAGGGATATACTTAGGGGCTGTCTAATTCACCAACAAGAATGAATGTAAATGAAAGGCTTGTAACAAAAATAGAAATGCTGTGTAACCACAACTTTCCTGGGAAGGAATGTGCAAAAAAAATACAAAGAGAGATTAAGTGAGTTCTCCACATTTGCAATGAGAAAGCAAATCAGTTCAGTCTCTCAGGTAATTGAAATTGTTGACTACAGTTTATCATTCTCTATTATCCATTCAGAACTTTCTAATAAGAAAGGAAATATACCCTGTTGTCAATATGTTCTTTAAAATTTTTATTGCATAATTTTTAGAACTCTGACTCAATTCTGTTGATTCACAAATAAGGAAACTAAAGTTCGGAGGAATCTAATGTCTAATCCAGGGTCTTTTAGGAACTTAGTGGCAGAACCTCACTTAGAACCCAGATCTTCTGACTATGTGCAAACTTTTTCAAGTAGGACAAGCTTGGAGAAATCTAGCAGACAAATTCTCTAAATAGAAGTGAAATTATTTCATATCGCTTTTCTGACTTATTAATGACTGAGGATTAGAAATTAGATATTTGACAAACTTCTTTAGTCGTTAACCAACAATCAAATTAAGATTAATCAGAATTTCCCTGGGTATTATACTCGGAAAACATTGACAAAAGAATCTCAAAGATTTCCTAATTTCCTAGTAACTATAGGAAATTCTGTATGATAGTATCACAGTTAAAAGTACCATTGAGAGAAGAAATTTATATGATAAGCCATAAATATTGTGTGAGAAAATAATATTGTCCTTGAAAGTTTCAGTTTCCCGTATCAGTTTTTGAAGAAGTATATTTAATCAAGATGACTATCATGGGAATCCACTGTGCTTTGTATTAATGCCCATTTTAAAATTGATCAAAATTTTACTCCTGCTTTCTTATTTATTGAGCCATGAAGGGACTATCTTTTAAATACTTAGCTCACTAGACAATTAAAAACTTAATTAATTGCATTAATAACACAATCACAAATGGTTTCCACTAATAAAACCAGGCGTAAATTTTTTTATGACCTGCGATTGTAACAAATTATTTTTGTCTCAGTTTTCTTTTCCAAAAAATTTTTGCATTAACATTTTGCTCAGATTCCCCAAGGTTATCACATATACCACACCAGGCACCCTGACCACCCAGGAGAACTTCTCCACTGTGGTTCGAGAGCACCAAAGGCTCCTCTGAAGAATATGTTCCCCAATAAATAAACCAATTTTATGATTGGACCCAAATTTCATGATTAATCTTTTGAACTAGACTTTTAAATATTCTGTTAAAATGCAAACATTATATGGGATACATTAAGGCAATTTTAGTCATTGACATCTTAGTTTAAATTAGTTTATAAGAATGGTGAGCCAGTCACTTAGCAAGAACCAAAGGAAAGTAGCAATGGGACACATATACTGTGTAAAAGAAAAAAAATTGAAATTGTTATTAGCATAAGGTATGAAAGTAGGAGCCTAATGAGGGAAGTATGAGGCACTGGATACTAAGCACTAGGAATACTCAGTATCAAAGTGTGTTCTCAGAGTAGCAACAAGAAGACAAAAAACATGAATACTTCCTGTTTTTACACTAATACCGTGAGCCAACAATTCTCTTCTCTACTGAACATAAGGATGGGTTATTCACACTAGTTTATATTCACATTATTTCCTTGAAACATTTTTTTTTCCACCATACAACCCATAACTTGATGATAAAGTCAAAAGTAGATTTTTCAGGTAAAGATGAGATAAAGTGATCAGGAAGCAGGGTGGAAGAGAGTTGATAAGGAATGTATGTCTGTTGGGTGATTAATAACATTTTACAGGTACCTAGTGCAGCAAAGGAATTAAACAAGAAAAATGTCATTGACACAGTGTCCCCTTAAATTCTTATCCTGTTTTGTTGTTTAGTCACTTTTCTCAGTCAGTTAAGCAGAGATTTTCACTTTATTGTCTATGAGAAAACATTGTCACTCAGGTGATAATATGGTGGCCTAAAATGTTATTTGATAAAAGGTATTGTCTGAGACTGTGCTGTCCAAAATAGTAGCCACTAGTCACATATGGCTATTTAACACTCGAAATGAGCCTGGTCCAAATTAAGATGTGCTTCAGTATAAACTACCCTGGGTTTTGAAGACTAAGAAAAAAGTAAAAATATTTCATTCACAACTTTTTTGCATTGATCGTGCATTGAAATAATAATATTTTGGGTATACTGGATAAAGTCAAATATTATTACAATAACTTCTACATTTTTGCTTTTTTAACATATTTTTGAAATATTTTATTTATTTATTTTTAGAGAGCAAGGGAGGGAGAAAAGAGGGAGAGAAACATTAATGTGTGAGAGAGACATCAACTGATTGCCTCTCACACGCCCCCAACTGGAAACCTGGCCTGCAGCCCTGGCAGGTGCCCTGACTGGGTACCTAATGGCACTCAATCCACTGAGCCACACCAGCCAGGGCACCATTTTGCTTTTTTAGTGTGACTACCTAGAAAGATTTAAAATTACATATGTGGCTTGTATTTGTGGTTCACATTACATTTTTACTAGAAAGCGCAGCTCTATGGGATTTAATATTATTTAAATATGTTTATGAACTGAGCTTGTAAATTTTATATGTTATTGCTATTGTAATGTTCAAACACTTACTTTGAAAGCAGATGTACATTTGACATTGAAAATTATATGTATTTTTTTTCTGTTCTGTTGAGGATTTGCTTGCATAGTTTCTTTACATATGTTATTTGGCACAGGTGGGAAATATTTTAAATTTTTCCAAATAATTCCTGAAGGGAAGACTCACTAAAAGGAAGGGTATCTAATTTCTTTTAAGTAAGCGAACCACCTGCCCTAGCCAATGCGTGGACAGTTACATTTAGCGAAGATTTGTCCTGTGCCTGTCCACAAATGCTAACACGAATAAACAAAAATTCAACGAGAATGGCCACAAGCGACCTATTGAGAACTTGCCAAAGTTCCAGACAATGGTAGTCAGATTAAACCATCTATATAATTTCTGGAGAATATTAATGGACCATGGAAGAGAGTAAATTTTAAATGTAGGTCATTGGGATCATACCGTGAAACCATCATTCGTTTCATTTAAAATAAACTTGAAATTCTTAGGTGAACTTTGTTGCAGAATAAATCAATTCCATATGTGAAAAAACAGAAACTTTCACATTGTTTACATAATTGTGCACACTTTGAAAGGTACATTCAACAATGAACTTTCGCAAGATTTACTGTTCAGTACAGGTATCAGTAACAAAATGTAGCTTTGGTTGTCTTCCCTGTTCCTGGGACAGATAAGATAGATGCTTTTCACCACAAGAGAAAAAGACATTATCTTTTTGAGGTCAGAGAGTTTTTTAATCTTGGTTTCAAGCTACCAACTACCTGGGACATGATGAGGAAATAATACGTTTTGGGGGAGACCAAATTTAAGTATAATATCAGAGCTGCTTACAAAAACAACTTTCAATCGGTTGACCAAAAACATTCTAAAGTAAAACTCTGAGACTTATTTTCTTGCAGGGAGTGTAATTTTAGAAAAGTAAAAATATTTTCTAGGTTACGCTTACCAACTTTGTTTTGTAGCTATGGAATGTCTAACTTACTAATTCTGTGGCCATATGACTGTGATTCTTCCATAACTGACAAGAGTTATGATGATTTTGGTACTCATTTTAACTCATTACTTTCCTTTGTGTAATATCTTAAACATGTCTTAATGTTTGAATGGAGAAACTTCTCATGATTTACCTGTTTTTATTATAATATAAATCTCTGAGGTGTATAAAAACTATTGTTTACTTATGATCTTGCAGGTTTCTAACAATTAATTGTGAGTAGATCTGAAACTCTGAATCCCTTCTCTCTGTTCAATGTCAGTCAGTTTTCCAGATGCCATTAAGGAGGACCATTGTCAATCAATATGCTCCATTTATAAAACTGTGAAAAAAAAAGATAAGATTTTCAACCTCTTAAATTTTGCCACACATTGTTTCCAATACAGACATTTTCTCAGGCTCTCTGGGGTCCAGTGACGGGCTGTGTTTTCTGCACACCTGGAGTCCCTGTAGGCGATCATCTGTCTTCTTCTAAACTGTCATCTAAAA